>JBBPQD010000114.1:0-19826 GCA_038092355.1 Caloboletus inedulis
ACGTACGGGCCAGAAGGAACCGACAAATTTTGTTCGCCGGCCTCTTGGAAGAACGGTGTCCCAAAGCGGTTACCATGGGGGAGGTTTTCAGACGTGGCATCCTTAATATATTGTGTAACTCACGTGGGACCATCTTGCTTTACTAGGTTTAACTAGTGCGTACCGCGGCAGGAGTACCACCTCGGTTTGGAAACATACAAAGTGACATCAGCCTCGGAAGGGCACAAAGCCTCGCGGGCGTATTAGCTTGGAAATACAATGCAACGAGCTATAGCCAACGCACTGGTTCGTTATCAAAAGCACGGGGGTAGCGACTTTTTGGTATCCTTACTCGATGCACCCTATACCTTGGCTGGATTACACAGTTATCATACTTTCCATGAGTACTGTATCACCAGGACGTTCGATAGGTTATATCCCCCGATTTGCGGCACACTCCGACGAATATGGGCAAATGGGCTGTGGTGCTCTACTACTCTATAATAATATTTGGCATGTTATTCTTGATAGGAATATCATGAAGGTGATGAAAATTATAGTAGCAGAGTCTGCTATATGGCACGTATGTGGACTCTAAAATCATATACCAGTACTGATCAGTACAGTAGAAAAGATCATGATGCATCCACATAAAACGTTAATCTTTAGGTGACAAAGCTGCATCACTACCTTTTCTACTGTACTATCTCATAACGATATTTTGGTCATTCCATGCCAAATAGCTAGGGAGCGAATTGATCTTGTCCACTGCATTCAAGTTCTCCCATACTGAATTGGCTGGTGAATATTGGCTGGGGATATTCCATCGATATCTCCCTTCTTGCGAAGCGCTCCATTCTTAGTATCATGCGACATCCCTAGATGTAATGTCACGAGTGAGCATATTCCCAAAAACCAAATGAGACCATACTGAGATACTGAGCAGAGACACGACCCAGCTGAATTGCAGAAGAGATTCAGAATCAGGATTCAGCAACACTCGATGCCAAACAGAGAACACAAACAAAAAGCAAGCAACGCTTCGCTCGTTCTCCAGGCCACATAAAACAATGACTGATACGAGCAAGACTGGGTCATCGGATCAGCACCAAGTTAATTGATCCGACTGCCACCGGTGACATCTACTCACAAGCAATTGTGGTATACATTGTACTGCCATCACGAACCACAAATAATGCAAGGGGGATCCTGTTCCGACTCGCCGCGAAAGTGGAGAAGTACTTGAACAACGTCAAGCCAACAAGCGCGCAATGGACGATGAATACTAATATGCTAGAGACCCGCAGATTATAAAATACTTACAACAAACAGCGGAGCCAGGATTCAAGTACTCACCACTGATTCCTGCCACTCTCGTTCATTCGTATTAGAAGGCACGCTTGGTAAATGTCTGAGCCTTTCCCCAACCATAGCATTTTCCCTGTGCCCGCAACTTCCCCCACGATCAAAATCGACAGCAAGAAGGCTATCCTTCCGGATTGATTATATAGAGCGAATACTGTGGGCTTTGTCCAACCGAACTGCATCTTCCAGCGAAGAAATCACATTAGACTCACCGCGAACGGCCAAAATAAGCTCGAGAGAACTTATAAGAAACTGTGCGAAAGCTGTAGCATAGACCTGCCACACGCGGCAGAGCAGATGTGGATTACTGCCATCAGTTAATTGTGCGATCAACCAGTTGTGCATTCTAGGTTGAAATCGGTGAGTCTCGACGGGATGGGTACGGGACACGTTGCAATGCACTCACATACATGCGAGAATCACAACATAGCGAAGAAAGAAGTATCCCCACTTGAAGGGGTTTGCATTCCGCATGCTGTAGGCACCGAAGGATGGTGTCGGGAAGCTGATCTAAATAAGGACCAGAGTCGATACGCACGTCCAAATATAATGAACGTCCTTATCAAACGTTAGAAGGCAGTGCCAGACCAGAAGAGCGAGACATGCGGCTGAGGGTCGTATCAGTGCCATGCAAAACACTACGCGTCTGAAACATACCGCTATGGTACCGCACGTCGCGAATGGCAGCTACATACACAGGACCTAGTAACGCATGGCCGGTGCCACCTGAAGACATGTTGGTCGTGAGGGACTGTCAGATATATTGGCAGTCTGGTGTGGGAATGTAGGTTGAAGATCTTGGAACGATTTAAGTCACTCAGATTTGAAAGCCGGGACTGCATTTAGCGAGGCAAACCTCCACCTTTTAGAGGCCGTTCGGTCTAAGATGCAGTTGCTAACGTCGGCTATTAGCTCGGCTAGTAGGTTGTGTCAGCGCTTCAGCTGTTGGATAAAGTTGAAACTCAATCAATCTCCGTCAAACCTCCGCTATTTTGTACAGAAGGGAATGCGAATCTTCGAACTCCGAGTCTTCGGCCAGACGGCGCTGTCCCTCGGATCGTCGATGCGGCGACTGAGGCCGAAATAACGGCCATGTCTTAGCCGATAAAGGTCTTTAGGCTAGTTGAGAGGCTGTGCTGGTTTGAGATAGGCGATCCCCAATTTCCTTTCTTGCTAGCCGTCCTCCAATCGCAGCTCTCAATGGCCTGTGGTAGTATTATAGAGTTGACGTTACAGTGGTCCGACTCATCAGGGACAACTGTGTACGACCTTACGTACCCGCAATAAAATCAGCCCTGTAACACTCCCACGTTGTCGGCACAGTGTTAAGATTGAAAAGAACGGTGTAGTAAAATGGCTTCGAGAGGTCTGACAGCGAACGCTGACCTCCGCCGATCACGTACTCGTCTTCCAAATTCCTTCGTGGGGGAAACGAGGCATTTTCTGCCAGTGGCCCATCGTTTTATGCACCTCGCGGTTTCTAGATGGGCCCTTCGATGCCTGTCTCCATGATCAATATCACATTGTAGAAAAACACTGCATTACAGGGAAATCTGGCTCGTGAACACAATCTCTTCATCCAAAGGATTCCCTCTCGCGAAGCGTTCCATGTTTAAAACTAGACGACAACCCTATCTCGAGTTTTGAGGTTTTTGTATACACATCGAGATAATTAACATTACTCACGACAACCGAGTGGAGCGATATTGACCAACTTCAGTCGACTCGTCAGTCCAGTGACTTCAAACAGTGAGCGCATGAGACGTACTACCAACTAGACATAATTCGCAGATCGTCGAGCCAACAGAGCGTCACAGTAATACCACATGTCACTAAAGTGAGCCATCCGACTTGCATTCAGCTAGAGCCAGTTGATGATTTGCAGAGTGACTCACGAAACAACAAAGCATAATAACTCATAGCATCCTTCACGAGGAATGATAGAAGGGGCGTCCTTCCCCACCCTAGTCTAATCCCGACAAAATGCTTCAAGATGACCATACCGGTGAGGACGCTCTGGACGATCACGATAATGCCTCTGAGACACCACGTCAGCCTACAGGTGAGTGCTTTGGAATGTAAAAAGCTCACGCGACAGGATTTACTATCTCGTCCGGTGGGATAGGGAGAATGCAAGCCTCGGAATACTTTATTGCAGAACATTGGGCTATATTGAATCCTGAGACACCCAATTCCAAGAAGATCAGGCTACCAAGGAAGACGCCCACTTTGCGGCTTCGATTGAATAGCGCAAAAACTGACAAAAAGGAGTTGAGAGATGGGCTTTGTGTAGTTTGCCGAGCTCACCTCTGGTGGCCAAGATAATCGTGGTCATACAACTCAATATTTGCGAGATAAATACCATATACCGATACCAAAACGTGCACAGGAAATCCGGCACGCGACCCGACGACAAGCTCGGCAAGACAGCCAGGTGGAATCTATGATGACACCAGTCACCTCGGTGTTTTAGTGGAGGAGTGACTACCTGACCTACATTTGCGCAGCTAGCATGAAATAACGAAAATAAAGGTAGAACCATTTGCGAGTGCAGCATCGCATTCTGGCAACAATGAGTTCAAGGAAACGCAGCTGTAATTTCCATGGTCCTACCGCCATATATATTCTATCTCTTCCTCGAGTGTCAAGAGCAAATCCCAGACCAATAAGCTGAGAGTGGCCACTTTCGGTACCGTAAGCGCGTGGTCTCGGAGGGACATGATGGGGACAAGACACACCCAAGTGATACTGAACATCGTGCACGGCCTCGAGATATGCTAAGGAAAAAGTCGGAGTGCTGGTGGCTGAGGTCATTTGGAGGCTCTGTGGGCTCACGGATCGTTGTTCGTTGGTCCACTTGACTTTACTTATTTATTGTCTGACCGAAGGCATGGGTACAGTGATGAGAATGTGCGTGGCGTCCGTCCCTGCTGCTTACAACTAATAACGAGAAAACTCGTTGAGTGGCATCCTGTGTGACACAGCACAGGAACCAAGAATTGGTAAAGACACGCATCCAAAAGCAAATTACTTGGCAAACACACACCTAGAGCGAGCCCTGAACAAGAGTTTACGGTACACTAAGCGTGTCATTCGAGCAGACTTGTGTCGCTCGAACCGCTGCAGCCAATTCTCTAAGTCAAAGAAGTGTCAGTAAGAAGCTAGCTGATTGGTCCAAGAGCCACTCAACTGTGTTGTCCAGGAGATACTACGGTACTCAGATCTGAAGAGTTGCCAGGTGGCGAGTCTTGACAAGTCCCATGGACACCGCTCGAGGTGCTCGGGGTGACGCCCTCACAGGGGAATATTGCAAAGTCACTGACCTACGGCCCTGGTCCGAAGCCATGGTCGTTGACACGGAGGACGAGGAATGGCAGCGTTTGAACCGCACAAACTGGCGCGGGTTGGCTCTATCAGATCCAATCAAGAACGTGGAGGTGCGCTCGTTCCAAATCTCCTTCCAGCTCGTACCTTCACAGCCAGTTTGACAGGATAAATGGCTCCTGTTACCCGCTTTCCTCAAAGTGAAAGGTCTCGTCAAACAGCACATCGACTCGTTCAACTACTTTGTCGATACCGACATCAAGAACATCGTTAAAGCCAATAACAAAGTCACTTCGGACGTCGATCCCAGATTCTGGCTCAAATACACCGACATTCATGTTGGCTTCCCCGACCGCACCGATTTAGACGCTATCGACAAGAGTATCACCCCTCACGAATGTCGGCTACGTGACATCACCTACAGTGCACCCATCCTCGTCACGATTCAATATACCCGCGGCAAGAATGTCGTGCGGAGACCAAACGTGAACATTGGTCGTTTGCCCATCATGTTGCGCAGCAACAAGTGTATCTTGACCGGGCGTTCCGAGGCACAACTGGCACGCATGTCCGAATGTCCACTTGACCCCGGCGGTTACTTTGTCGTGAAAGGCACGGAAAAGGTCATCCTTGTTCAGGAGCAGCTAAGCAAGAACCGAATCATCGTCGAAACAGATCCCATCAAGGGCATAGTCCAGGCTTCCTGCACCTCGTGAGCATTGATACGTCATCTCTTACAGGAACGTCCCTCACGGCAGCCATGTTCACGTAGTTCAACTCACGGTGGCCTCAAGTCCAAAACCTACGTAACTACTAAAAAGGGCAAGATATATCTCCGTCACAACTCGATTCACGAGGACGTCCCAGTTGTCATCGCTCTCAAGGCTCTCGGTATCCAATCGGACAAGGAAATCCTTCTACTCACGGCTGGCACCACCGACGCATACAAGTCCGCCTTCGCTGCAAATTTAGAAGAAGCTGCTAAACTCGGTATATTCACTCGTCATCAGGCCCTAGAATGGATTGGATCTAGGGTAAAGGTGAATCGCAAGGTTGTGGGCCCACGAAGACCAGCTTGGGAAGAGGCACTGGAAGCGCTAGCGACAATCGTGTTGGCCCATGTGCCTGTTGTTGGATTAGACTTTAGATCAAAGGCTATCTTCATCGCGACTATGACCCGGCGCGTTCTCATGGCCATGGATGATGAAAAAATGGTGGACGATCGTGACTATGTTGGTAACAAACGTCTGGAGCTGTACGTGATACTCGAAATGCTCCACTTGTGCCGGTACTCACGTAAACTCAATTCCAAGTGCCGGTCAGCTGTTAGCATTGCTCTTTGAGGATCTATTCAAGACCTTCAATGCGAATGTCAAATCAGCAATTGACAAGGTCCTGAAAAAGCCCTCACGGACGAACGAGTTTGACGCATTCAACACGATGCAGTTTCAGGGTGACCACATCACTTCGGGTGTCGTTCGCGCGATTTCGACCGGAAACTGGTCTCTGAAACGGTTCAAGATGGAACGAGCGGGTGTCACCCATGTCCTCAGCCGGTTGAGCTTCATATCTGCTCTCGGAATGATGACTCGTATCTCGTCTCAATTTGAGAAGACTCGTAAGGTCAGTGGACCGCGTGCCTTACAGCCTAGCCAATGGGGTATGCTTTGTCCCAGCGATACTCCGGAAGGCGAGGCCTGCGGTCTCGTAAAAAATCTCGCGCTTATGACACACATTACCACGGACGTGGAGGAGGAACCCATTATACGTTTAGCCTTCATGCTCGGGGTGGAAGGTCTGCACCCAGTTATTGTCACCTCCACTTAACAACTCATCGACGATGCTATAAAGATATCAGTCTGGGCACCGGCACGGAGATATACGGTCCTCATACTTTCGTTGTTAACGTAAACGGAACGATCGTCGGTCTAACGCGATATCCCGCCCGGTTTGTCACCAACTTCCGAAGGCTGCGCAGGGCCGGCCGTATCAGTGAATTTGTTAGTGTCTACGTAAATCACCATCACCGTGCCGTTCATATTGCGAGCGACGGAGGGCGAATATGTCGACCGATGATCATTGTTGAAAACGGGGTGCCAAAAGTCACTTCGGAACATGTCAGCGTCAGTGCCCAATTCTCGCGATGGGTGTCGTGATCGTTGACGTGACTTGGATGGACAGCAACTGAAAGCCGGAAAGATGTCATTTGACGACTTTTTACGCCGCGGCCTTGTGGAGTATCTCGATGTCAATGAGGAGAACGACTCGTACATTGCCCTGTACGAATCAGACATCGTTCCTGCAACGACGCATCTGGAGATTGAACCCTTCACCATCCTCGGCGCTGTCGCCGGACTCATTCCATACCCCCACCATAATCAATCCCCACGAAATACATATCAATGCGCTATGGGAAAACAGGCGATTGGCGCGATTGGCTACAACCAATTCAATAGGATCGACACGCTTCTCTACCTATCCGTTTATCCTCAACAGCCGATGGTCAAGACCAAGACAATCGAATTGATTGGCTACGATCGCCTGCCCGCCGGTCAAAACGCAACAGTAGCCGTCATGAGTTACTCTGGGTACGATATCGAAGATGCGCTGATTCTTAATAAAGTAGGTCATGCTTCTCTTCTCTTACTTTGGAGGCTTATTGGATTGGGTTTAGGCTAGTCTGGACCGTGGTTATGGAAGATGTCAAGTATTGCGCAAGAATGCCACACTTATCCGAAAATATCCCAATGGCACGTAAGTGTGTTTTCTTCTGACAACAGGGGTGTTTTTCCATTCCTGGACCCATCCTAGCTTCGACCGGCTTGCGGATGCACCGGTTGATGAGAACGGCACAATCCAAAAAAAGTATGACATCGTCCAGTTGGACGGTCTCGCGGGCGTTGGGGAAAGAGTCGACCCGGGAGATGTCTATGTGAACAAGCAGACCCCGACAAACGCAAATGATAACACATTTACCGGTCAAGCTGCCACGGTCCCTTACAAGAACACTCCGATGACTTACAAATCTCCGGTTGCTGGGTACATTGACAAAGTTCTGATTAGCGACACCGAAAACGATCAGACCTTAATCAAGGTTCTGATCCGCCAGACACGGAGGCCAGAATTGGGGGACAAGTTTTCTTCTCGGCACGGCCAAAAGGGCGTGTGTGGATTAATCGTGAATCAGGAGGACATGCCATTCGATGACAAAGGGATCAACCCTGGTAAGATTTCGACATGTTAGGTTTCATGGGATTGACGCCACGTTATAGACACCATTATGAACCCTCACGGTTTCCCTTCCCGGATGACCGTCGGGAAAATGATTGAGCTCTTGGCTGGCAAGGTTATCCTCTCCCACATTCTCCCCGAACTGTACGTTCATCCCTGATTTCAGGCAGGTGTTTTGTGCGGCAACCTTCAATATGGAACCGCGTTTGGCGGGTCCAAGGTACTTTGCATCAGATTTTTGTGGTTGGTCCAGCTCAACGGCGCTTCAGGTGGAGGACATGTCTCGGATTTTGATCGAGCACGGCTTCAATTATGCCGGGAAAGACATGCTCACGAGTGGTATCACCGGTGAACCAATGGAAGCCTACGTTTATTTCGGTCCCATATATTACCAGGTAAAGCTTACGACTACCTTTCTCCATTTGAACAGCGGTCCACACATCCTTGTTATTTATTGCAGAAACTGAGTGAGAACATTTCGCCATGTCATCCGTTGTGCGCCACCGGTTGATTGACTTCTCATCGGTCACAGAACACATGGTCATGGACAAGATGCACGCTCGTGCAAGGTACGCCGTGGTGCTGAGAATAACTTTGCTTATTCACAGCCTTACACACAGAGGGCCGCGTGCAACCTTGACGCGGCAGCCAACCGAAGGTCGGTCCCGGGAAGGAGGGCTGCGGCTTGGAGAAATGGAACGCGATTGCCTTATTGGCTACGGCGCAAGCCAACTCTTACTCGAGCGGCTCATGATTTCATCCGACAAGTTCGAAGTGAACGCCTGTCAAGAATGTGGCCTGATGGGCTATCACGGGTGGTGTTCATATTGCAAGAGTTCGAAAAAGATGGCGACATTGACGATTCCCTATGCTGCCAAATTGCTCTTCCAGGAGGTGGGTCATGGATCCCCCTGGCCACGTATCTTTGCTAAAAATACAAAAAAAAACGACGTTGGCATCTCAGTTGATGGCCATGAACGTCGTACCACGTCTCGTTCTAGATGATGCTTGAGAAACCGTATTTTGCAGACCCACGTTCTATAACTTGTTTTGGCAACCGGGGCATCGGGAAGGAACATTACCAATAGCATCTGTTCGTGTAGGATCCTATCAGCATATCAGCCGCCCACCTACCAAGCTGTGCCCTTCTGAAAGAATAAGACATCCGAATCCAAGCCAGGGTCCCGTCAAAATCGCACTCTTCGCACCGCGGCCGGGTCATCATGTTGAGTGGCGTTATCGCTTATTTTACTGCAGATGAGAGAACGCCATCGTGAACCCAAACCCCGGGTGCATTTCAAACGGCCCACCCCCCCTTGAACACTCTGACTAAAATCCTCCTCACTCGTTGGCTTGTGTGTCCAAAATATCCATGGCCCAGCAGGGCTGTACGTTGGTGTCTTATCGCCGGAGATGAGATTGATAGCCAAGGCGGTGCTGTTCTTTCTAAAAATTTCTATCGTGGCAATAGGTGGGAGGGAGCGGAGCGACTCCGAGTCGTTATCGTAAGAGAGACAGACTTCGAGTTGGAGAATTCAGACTCGGACGTTGGCGTGCGGGGTGAGAAAAAAGGAAGCATCGTGAGCACGTCTTCGAAATGGACCAGCAAACTGGCGCACCATTTCTCCGGCCATGAACTGTTTAATAACCGTGGTGTGTGCGTGTGTATACGTATACTATAATGAATGCGTCCACCCTGAACGAGCGGTGGATCGGGGGTGGGAAGGGGCAGACCCGAGTGTAAGGTTCTCTCGAGGAGGGAAAATGGTTTTGCTCGTTGTTTTTTCGACAGTAGCACGCTGAACAGTGTCCTCGCAGCTGGGAAGTTCCGGACTCGGAGGTTGCTCAAAGGCACCCACCCACACACACGCGCACACACAAGTGTTTCGAATTTAGGCAAATTGCGGGCTTTTTTTTGGGGGGTGCAGTGTAGAGCTACTTGTTGCATTGCCTTTTTTCCTGTGACGACCCTCGTACCAGGGAGAATTCGTCTGTGTAAGAGAAAGAAGGATAGAGCCTAGAGAGACACGATGAGCACGAGGGGATCTGCAGGGAACAGTTCGACCGCGCTACGGCGGCTGATGACAGAGTACAAGCAACTCACGTCCGGAGGTTCGCCACGCTTTTTCATGCATTCTCGTTCCCCGTTTTTACTCATTGACGACACACTTGCAAAGGTTCTCCCGATGGCATGTTTACAGCAGGTGCGCCTCCCCCCCCTCCACCCCCGAACGCAAACATAACATAAACACACCCCATTCCCAACACCCCAAACGTTGTACACAAACACCAGGTCCCATCTCGGAATCCGACTTTTTCACCTGGGAAGCCCTGATATGTGGTCCTAAAGACACCCCATTCGTGCGTATCCATCTACACCGACATGGCGTTTTTTTCATTTCATCTCGCAATCCTCTCTCTAGGACGGCGGTGTCTTTGTCGCCAGACTTACCTTTGTACGTTTCCTTTTTTTTCTTTCCAATACATCCCTCCCTCCCTCACTCCACGCCTCATCCCCATGAACGTTGACTCGGCCCCCATTCTACTGTACAGCCCTCCGATTATCCCTTGTCGCCTTTCAAGATGAAATTCGACCCCCCATTGTTCCATCCCAACAGTGACGTCCCCCTATCGCCCTTTTCCCTTTTCATTCTCTAACAAAGAAGCCTACACAGTCTACCCAGACGGTACCGTCTGTATATCGATCCTACATACCCCCGGCGACGATCCGACCATGTATGAACAAGCTTCCGAACGTTGGAGTCCCGTTCAGAGCGTCGAAAAGGTCATTCTTAGCGTCATTTCTATGCTTGCAGGTACGCCATCTAATTCAATCCCCCATGCGGGTTTTCCCCTCACATTGCCATGCGGTAGAACCCAACTTGGAGAGTGGCGCCAACATCGATTGCTGTAAGCTTTATCGTGACAACAGACCGGTACGCTATTCCGATTCTCGATACCAATGATTACCCGATGCGAATCTACGTATAGGAATATGAACGCCTTGTGAGGGAATCCATTAAACAACAGCTGGGGTTATAAGTACAACAACCGTGTGCGTGCAGTATGACTAGATAGAAAAAGAGGGTGTACTCGCGTAGCTACATGTTGAAGATAAAGCGACCCATATCTGCAGAATGCACATAGGATAAACCAGCAAGGAGCATAACGTTAGTATATACCGTGCCTGAACCAAATTTCTCTTTCATCGGCGCGAGCCGTTATGGTGCCTAAAGACCCTGCCATCAAACTCTGGCCCAGCCTTGCCAAAGATGTGGCGTTGGACATATTCATTACGGAAAATGCCGTGGGGGTCGACATCCTGCAGCACACGAACAAAGTCGTCAAAACGGGGATACATGGTACGAAGCGTGTCCGGTCGGAGAGGGTGTGCTTTCGCCCAATGGGGACGCCCTCCGTGGCGGAGTAAGATGGCCTCGAATCGTTCAAATAACGCCTGATAAGGTACTTCGAGCCCATAAGGTCTGGTGAGTGATGTCAGACATGACAGGACATGAATGACGACAAGGCTGCCCTCACTTGAACTGGACGATGCCGATCCAGCAGGTCTTCTGACCATTGCTCGGACTGAGCCAAATGTCGTCACTGTCCGAAAACCGGACCTCGATAGGAAAGTGTGGTCGTAAGCCATTGGGGTCCGCGAATTCCTGGGCTAGCCATGAGTGGAGGTCTTGCAAACAACGTCGCGTGTTTTCATAAGGTATGGCCCACTCTGTCGTGTGCTGGGAGAACTATTGGATGTATTGGTTACGGGCTGATGGACGACGGCTAAAAAAAGAGGACTTACTCGGACGTCCAGGTTAAATATACGATAGCTGTCGTCCACAGCAACGACGTGATCGCTGGCGAGCCATGCCGCATACCTTGTCGCGAAGACGTTGAGGGAAAGAATGTAGCGACCCAAAAAAAGGATAAACTGAAGCACGTGGAAACCGAAAAAGGTATGCCAGAGCCAACTTCCCACTGCGCGCTTTGGCTGGGGGATCGAGATTTCATGGGGCGGATTGATAAGGATCGCGCTGGAGTACTTATGACAGAACAGTCGCTTACCTCTATGGTCCGATCGGCAGAAAAAACCCGCATGGTGTCCGCTGCTGGAAACCACCATATCCGAACGTGTTGTGAAGCTTGGACGAGGGGATCCATATTTCGGATGCATTCATGAAACGCCAACGAGTGCTGAGTTTCTCTGAGTCGAAACGCGGGTTCCACCTGCAACGTGACGGTCAAGATAAGACCAGTACTGCCCAAGCCACAAATGGATGCCATGAAGAGATCGGGTCTCTCCTGACGGGAACAGGACACCCGGGTGCCGTTGGCCAATAAGAGCGACAAGGCGATGACATGCGTGGAGATTACGCGATAATTGATACCAGTTCCGTGTGTTGCGGTGGTGATGATGCCGCCGAGCGTCTGGTCGGAGATGGAACCGACGTTGATCATCGCAAGACCGTGCCTGGCAAGTTCGGCATGCAGTGCGTCGAGTGTGATGCCGGCTTCGACGACGACGTAGCGTTTGTCGACGTGGACCTGGGTTACGATGAGCAGGAGGACTGAAGATCACAGGTGGATCGGCGTACCTCCAAGAGTCTATTGAGCTTGGTAGTGCGTAGCATGTAGCCGGAGGTGCATGCAAGATCGCTGGGTGAGTGTCCGACACCGACGGCGCGGACGGTCTGGTGTTCACGGCGGGCGAGCTCAAGGATGAGCTGGCATTGACGGACGTTCTCGGGTTGGAAGATGGCGAGGGGGGGGCATGCAAAAGTGCGACCCCAGTTGATGAAGCGGGAGTCGGGGAGTCGGATGGGTTGGAGGTGGTGGTGGAGAGATTGCATGGCTGAGGAGGAGAGGGAGGATCCAGAGACATGTCTGCCGGGGATGGATTTATGTTGGATATGAGCGGGGTGGACGGATTAGATTCGGCGTTGTCCGAACAAACGGAGAGGACCGTGTGCGACCGGATCCGATCAAATTAAAAACACCAACTGACCAATTTCTTTTTTTTTTTTCTCCCCAAAAGAAAAACAAAAAAAAACAAAAAATCAATTCAAAAAATCAAACACAACCCGACTCCACTCCTGCCCCTCGTAAAACAACACCCCCCGCACTTCCGCACTGTCCATCTCCAGCCCGAGCTCAAACTCTGCACCCGGGTCAGCATCATCCCCACGCAGTAACGCCCCCCTCACCTGTATAGAACCCGTTTGGCTGCGGGATACTCGCGTTCTGCAGGAACGTGGGTAGCAAGCTCAGATCCACCGTCCATTTGCAGAGCTCCGTCGTTTCGCCCTGTGGCATAAACCGTCACTTAAAATACCCGTGACGTGTCAATCCACTGAGAGCCTTGCCTCATCCGTATATCGCATGATTTTGTCGGACTCAGACGTGTACAGGACAGCCACAAAGTTACAATCTGTAAAAGCAAGTTAGCCAGAATGAAACACATCCATGCTCCCCCCTCCTACCTTGCCTGCTCTGTGAGAATTTGCTATGGAGAAATAGTTTAGGCTGATCGGTCAGTCACATTTCAATTCAATCGTGTCCCGCACCAAAACTTGGTCTTCACGCGTTGCCTACACACAAGCCACATCCGATCAGCATTGCAGTGCATGGGCAAAAATCGACAATACATTCTTACCCCTTTCGCAGGATCGCACCCTTCATCACCAGATACTGCAGTCTGATCGTTCGGTCACCAATCTGGTCTCCTAGATGAACGCGGAATACTCGTTACCGGTTCTCACATATCGGCACGCTCGCGTTGTTCTCCTTGATGTACGCCGGTCGTTTCAGCCAATCCTCGGGTTCCGCTGGCAGTTTCACCTGCAACCACTCAGCACCACTCCCCGCTCACGAAATACAGCAACGCTTACTTTCATAATGTAAGCCCGAGGCGAGATCACCGTCGACACGATCGTCTTGCGCGAGAGTCCGTACTGCGCGGCACCACGCACGGTGGCCGTATCAGCATCAGACGGTCGTGCGATCACTTTCATCTTGCCAGCGAACTTGGCCTACACACGCACAATTCACTTCGGCAGCAAATCGATTGGCGCCAGGAACTTGCCTCCACTTTTCTGAAAAGGTACTCGCTCCCAGCGAACCCTCCCACGAGAAGCAATGCATCAATCCGTTGCTCGATCTTCCCCGCCTGCTCTTCGATCATCTCCAGAACCTAAATAGTCATCAGCCACCGATTATCCATCATGGCGCCACACGGTCGCCTACTTGATTGACGACGGGGTCAAAGACTTCCCGCCGAATTAAAATTCCCGGTATTGCAAGTTCGCCATTGACCAGTCCCACAGAGGGATCATGTGGGTCCTGAACATTAAAGCAGGTAAAATGGAAATAGGTTTCTGGGGGGTTTCATTTAGACGACGGATGACTCCATGCGGCGACCGTACCATCATCGATTTCGCCTTTAAACGCAAGCTTGTCGGTCTGACTAAACGAATGCATGAAATACGCCAAACTCGCCGCATCAAGGTGTGCAGGGTGGTCTGCCAATAGTGTCTTGACTAGTTCTCGGAATCGAAGATCCAGAAAGAGAGAGCCGCAGTTCGCACCCGACCGGGCACACATCTCCGCGATTTCAAGATTCCCATTCTGGCCCACTTGTCCGATAATCTTGTAGCATGCCAGGTCCTTTCGGCCAACCAGTCACCCCATAATACGAGATGAGGAAAAAAAAAATGCATACGACTGTACCGCCTCCCGCATCACAAATCATAAAGTTTTGACTCGGGCGGAGTTTATGAAGGTCTGTCAAACGTGCACAGTGCACCGCTGCAGCCTCGGGTTCCCTAAAGATAAACCATCAGAGTGAACGTCATAGGCTGTGGTGGAACAATGTGAGCCGCACGTGATGATACGCAGTCGATCACGCCAATAAACGTCTCCGGCACGCGCTGATTGCACAAGCCCGGCTTCAATGGCAGCTGCCCGCATGAGATCACATCCCTTGGCGTCCCACGCCGCAGGGCAGGTCACCACGACATCGGCAGCATCTATGGTCCGTCAGTGACGCACGTTCCACAAGGCACGGAACGCAAGCGCCTACTCAGGTCTGCGACCGCCCCTATCTCTCGTGTGATCTCTTCCTTTGCATACTCCCACAGGCAGGTCAAAAAGTCGACGATCAAGTTCATGGCCGTTTTTCCAGGCTGTCAGGGAAGTGATGGGCTAAAACCATTTTTTCGAAGAGGTATAAACACACGCGGCGAACTTACTGGAAGTTGCGGTAATCGTGGGTCAACGGCGCTCTCATCGCGCAACGCACGCGGTTCGAGAAATAGTTTGAACCTTGGGTACAAAAGCGTGATCGCGCGGACGAAGACGAGAAGCATGGATATGCATACCATTCACATCGGAACGTGCCCGGCATGGGGCTCGCATTCTTGGCTTCGAGTCCCCATGCCAAAACCTGACCATGTTGGTCGTACAACAGGCATGTCGGCACTTTGCGAAACGTCTCAAACGAGCCCGGCCAACGTAGGATCTGCTGGATAACGCCCGACGCAATGCGTGCAGACGCATACGCCTTTTTGTTTTCACATCCCAAAACGAAAAAAAGCCCGGTTAATGCAACCACGCTTGAACCAAGATGGGGCCACCCTTGCTCACCACGCCGGAAAAAGTAGTTCCTAGGAAGAAGGCGTCAGCACCCGCAGCTGGGAAACGCAACGCGCCGTGGTCGGGAACGTACCAAAGTCGATGGATATAGACATGCGGCCCTCATCCGGAGGCCCACCAAACTCATTCCTGGGTATCGAAGTGGTCATGTGTGTCATCGAAGCCGTGAGGGACGGGGAAGTCGAAGCATGTCGGGCTGGGGCGTGGATGGGATTGGGTTGGTATAGCGGCATCGGTATCGCTACATGGCTACCAGGAGCGTCGTATGCCGTGTTTTGGGGCATCATCTGCATGCTCGCGTTCATTGAGGGCACAGGCGGCATGCCCTGATGGATACTGCCTGGTGGGGGTGACGGCGACCCATGGCCCCACTGCTGAGCGCCTGGACCTCCATGGATAGAGGGGTGGAAACTCGGTGGAGGCGGTGATGGGCCGGTAGGCGTCAGGAGCGCGGGCTTCTCATAAATCTGGGCTGCCGCCTGCGAAGTCGGTTGCTGTTGAACGACGCCGGTCGGAGGCTGTTGCGGTCGGTTGGTGTATTGATCATCCTTGTGAACCGGTGCGCCGCAGCATCCCATGATTGAGTTGGGTAGGGGGAGAGGGGGAGAGGGGAGAGAGAGAAGCGGCAGCAACGAGAGCTCGTTCGGGTAAAAAGACGCAATGCGTGCACCACGACATGTGATGGGCGCTAGTAGGACCAAAATGGCAGTGCGGCGGAGGCCGTGTTGGAAGCAAGAGGGCGCTAATTATGATCGTCGTCCCCGAGCAGCATTGAGCAGAGTGACCTCGACGCCGTACGAGGTGACCATCACGACGCTGCGATTGTCGAGTTGAACCAATGTTCAGGACAACCATTGATGAGATTGCGGACATCAGGGCTCACATCACCCATCATATCTTACACTTGAAGTAGCATTGTAAAAACATGTACACGAGCGGTCCCAAGAAACAGCACGTTTGACAGCGCTCCTTGGCACGGACGCACATCCCACTCCGGGGACCAGCTCACAGCGCGCGCAAGACACATCAACCATCATGCCATTCTCTTCCCGATGGTCAGTGTCAAAGTCATCGTGAACGCGAGCCCCCAAAGGCCACCTTGCAAGGCGTCGCGGAGATCATACGATGCGGACAGCGGAGTCCCTTTGAGATGGCACCACACCCTGGGACATGTTTTGATGAGGCTTACCAACAGGAGCACGCGGTACTGTCACCCCGTATGACGTTCGGCATCGGCCAATGGCAGGGAAATTAGAAAACCACCCACACGCGAAAGGGAAGCAAAAATGGGTCCCACATTCCACCGTCCAGGACATTTCACCACGCGGCAAGCCTTGTGGATATCCTCAAGGGCGAATTTGGCACTGCATGGCAAGAGAGAGATAAATTCATCTCCCAATCGTAACGTTTCGCCGCAGCCACAAAGACAGGCAAGTTCTCACAGCCATCGTTCCCACAAACTTGGGTCTGTTCCCGAATCACAGATGGTAAACGGAACAAGATCAGTCTGTGGGAGAACACCTCAAGGCCATTAGATTACTGTAATGAACATTATATTTTCCCATACTTTTTGGCGAAGCAAACTTCGGGCAGTGCTTGCAGTGAAAATGAAGCCTATTCTAGAGTGGATTCCATCAGGCTCACTCAAAAAAAAAAGTGGGACAGCGGAAAAATGTCGCACCATAATACTGTAATATGGACTCACCCGGTAGTCTGATCGGGGAATGCACCAATGGCAACGCAGTTCGGAATGGTCCGCGTGGGGTTACGCCGCAGCGAGTCTAAGGCCATTACCATTGATTAATTCTCCCCTTGGACTCATTGACGGGATCCGAAGCACCAACGGCGCCATCCTTGCAACAAACATTCTACCTGCAATAAAATAAAACGTACCGCGGTGCGTCAAGTTTCCGCGAAGGTTTTGAGTCGGATTAAAAAAAACTTTCAAAGTCCCCTTATCCCGCCAATTTCGGACTGCTTTTCATCTCGCCCGAGCATCATCTTCGTGCTCCATGGCAGCGTCCAAGTATGCTCAGAAACTCAGAACCATTGCAGCTGCTTGGCCCACAGATCCATTCCGTCCAAACATGCAGCTGAAAAATTTCCTCGAGTCACTGTCCACGCACCCACGTCTATCCCCAAACGCGGTACAGTCCGCACAAGTGTTGTTGGAGAACGGCGTGCAACACAGGGTGAGCTCCCATCGTTGGCTGGTGCAACCCGTCGCTCTCAAGATGGTTGTTCGCAGTACCCTCTGTCTAAGAAGACCTTGGAACCGGCGTCAATGCCAAAACACTATGAACGTCTGGTCCAAGGGTACGAGAGGAGCGCAAAGGGTATCCGACGACCGTGGTGGGAGGTCTTTTTCGGCATTTGGAGATAAGCCCGAGTCATTCATTCTGTATCTCACCGTGTTGTACCCAACGTTCGCCGTCATGCATGGGTGACAACCGCCTGACACCGCATGTTTGGTGATTCGAAACAGATGGACATATAAATATCTTATCCAACGAGGCCAGATAATATTGAAGATGTCGGTTCCCCACCATAACCTGATACGTTCCCTTCCCCACGTCCGGGGATCGCCGCTCGTCCTCCGCGTCCTGGAAAGCCGCTGAAGACAACTGATACATTTCAAAACTCCGAGGAACATCAAACACCGATGTCAGTTTCTTATTCTGTGGGCCCACGTTCGTTTAGACCCCTTGATCTCGGTCCATACATACCCCCGTCAGGGGATCACCGTGGACCCAACTTGATCGTCAAGCATGTGCGTTACATTCCAAGGAGGCCATGGTGATAACATGAAGCTTGAAACCATATTGAATTTGACCTGCCCTGGTTCACAAGTCCATGCGAAAACAGTGATACTCGACGACGCTTTTTCTCGTACCCTACGTCCCTTGTATCATCAGCTGTCCTCCAAGATCTCGTCTTCACCCTTTGCAGCCTATACACACATCGCGAACACCACGTTAGTGATTTCATCGCACAACTTTCAGCTGTACCTACCTTGTCAAGCAAGCTCTTCCGCTTTGCTCTCGCCTTTTGTTGAACCTGAACGTACTTGGCGAGAGGGGAATCCTCGACCCTCAGGTTTGCTTCCCACATCTCCACGTCTGACAACCTTCCAGGGCCAAAACTGACGCCTTTTCGCTTTTGTTCCATCCATTTCGCACTCTCTTCAACGCGCTCCACGAGTGCCTTGACGACGCCCACCTCCTTCTGTGCGCCACCTTTTGATTTCGATTTGGCGGTCTTGATCGCTTTGCGGAGAGAGACCACGATGGGGACAGTGATCTCGGGAAAGGCGATACTCCCATGAACGGGTGCGCTTATCAGCCACTCGGCCAAAATGAACGTCGCTTCATCTACGAGACCCTCCGTGTACACGCGCGTCTTGAGGTACTGCGCCGGCGCGCGGATGTTGGAATCAAAGTCTAGAGGGCGAAGCGTCGACGGTTTGGGTTTGCTCGATGAAGTAAGCTGCGATGAAATGATGGGGAGCAGGTAGGGCGTAAGTGGAATGTAGGTATTCGTATGGCGCGACAGATGGAGCATCGATCGAGCGATGTGTAGATGCAAGGGATACGAGCGTGAATTGGAGATGAGCCTGAAAGCGTGTGACAAGACTCCATAAGTAAAACAGCGAATAAATCTTACTTGATCGCCCCCAAGCTCACTTGAACCAGTGGGTAAATGAGAGATTTGAGCTCGCTTTCTTCCCCTCTTTCTACCTGTGCTTCGGTGCTACATGCCCTGGCCAGGACAAGGGCCCAGAAGTCGACGGAATGCACATATTGCCAGTTGTATACTTGCCGGTAAGCGTCCTGAGGACACGAACCCAGTCAGAACCCAGTCAGGACACGCGGACAAACAGGAACCGGAGTCAACGACGCGCCTTTGTTTTTGTTTTCATGCTATTCCTGAGGTGAATCGCAAGCTGCCTTATGTATCCGAATGCATGCTGGTACGCCGACGCATGATCCAAGCAGAAAATCTCGGAGGCAGAATTTTTCATGAGATTGATAGAGGGCAATTTGTGCGAGCTCGTGGATTTCGAAGACCGCACCAACTCAAGGTAGGTGTTCTGAAATGGCCATAAACGATGGAATCGTGCGTGAGATCAGGATCCTAACCTTCATGGCGAGGTCCAGCATGGCATCGTCAGCTGCGTTTGCAAGCATTCTGATCGCCAAGATTGCTGCTATCCGTACGCTGTCTTCTCCTGAAGACCAAACATCTAGACATTGCTGTGAATGTTCGCCTAA
>JBBPQD010000115.1:0-19823 GCA_038092355.1 Caloboletus inedulis
GACCAGTCCCCCAACGCCCACCCTTCTCCAGCGATGCGGTTCGTGATGTTGCCTATTCCCGAGGGCAACTCCACGTTCATCATCTCCATCCCCTGCGCACCCCTTATCTCCCAGTGATCACAGCCACTCAAGATACCCAGAAATTCGCCCCATCGCGCGCTTTGTATGGTCACCAACCCATCGTTTCCCCATTCGTTCTCTTGTTCCCATGGTGCGACGGTCGAGTCGTACGATGATGTGTTTCCCGCTGCTGCTTTGAGTCTTTCCCTCGCTTTCCTCTCGGCGTCGTCGAGGACCATTTTGGGAAGCCAGAGCGGATGCCAGATGTTCATCTCGTCGGTGCGCGACGCGACGCTAAAGTACTTGACGCGAGGATCGTTGGGCGTCGATGGGTTGAACGCGTCGTTCAGGTAGGACGTCGTCAAGTTTGCGTATGCGGGCGAGTCGATGAGCGAGAGGAGGAGGGTGGTGAATGAAGAAGGGAGGGTAGACAAGGATAGACGGAACGCCGTCTCGCGTTTCTCGGACGCGCCGTTGGCGTCTGCCGACGCTATCGGATCCGACTCTGGTTGGGTTTGTCGTTCGGCGTCGGGAGCGCATGGATGGGTGGGTTCACGTTGACGGCGTCCGAGACCGAGATATTGCTGGTCGTGTTTGTGAAAATTGTTTGTCTGTGTCCTTTTCTAGGTGATGTAGATGGAAATTAGGCTTACCGCACACCAATCCATAAAGGGACTTCCACGATGGGGCGTACTTATGGACGTCAACGATAGAGGGACGTACTCGGTTGGTCGAACGTGGGTGATTAGGTGTCGACAGTCGAGTCCGCCCATGGAATGGGCCATGAGATTGATACCTCTGCCGCGTGCCTTGTGTTGGAGAATGCGATCGAGATTCTCTGCCCTCGATGCGATTGAACCGGTTCTTTTTTTGTTTTGTTTTTGAAAACGTTTGAACGCGTCAATACGCTGACCGAAAGCAAGTCGTGTGGGGGGTCTTACCCAGGTACTCCTGTGACGATGACTTCGGCACCGAGTTTGTGTTTCAGAATGGATAATACTGACGACCAATAATGTAGACGTAGACTAGGGAATGCCGCGGGACCCCTTACGTCGAATCCGTATAATCCTGGGACGAGGTCGGGGGAGGGTATGGGGGGACAAAGTTGGGTGCATACATACCATGGCAAAGGACGATGGGATAGCGCGGGGCTCTGGCGGGATCAAAGAGTGTAGGGTTGTTCATTAAGCGATGAATAGTATCGTGAGATTCTGTGTTCCCGCGAGGGAGGTGTGGAGGGGACGGGCCTGGAAAGCCGCGCGGCTCATCACTTGGGTGGCGCGTTGGCTGGAGAGACGAGATGGAGTCTAGTGGAATAGTCTCGGATCGTGGACCATGTTCGGAGCTGGAGACGTGCTCGGTGGGTCTGTAGTACGCGTGCCATCCGAGAGAGGCGAGATCCGGGGAGCAGGCAGATATGAGGCAAGGTGATGGTGGGGAATCGGAGGAGGGAGGAGAGTGGAGGGATGAGAGAAGGTATTGGTTTGTGAGGGAAAGTGTTGAGATGACATTGACGAGACGGCGGAGGAGGAGGACGAGGCGGACTGGCAGGAAGGAGATGAGGCTGCTGTTCATCGTGACATATGGGATTGAACCGTATCGCTGAATCCCGTCCACTACTCCTGCGCGCCTTACGTAACTACTCGTCCATACGGCCGACAAGCACTACTGACTCAAAATTTTTACTAGAATTTCATACTCTTACCCATCGTCTCATGGCGACCAGAGCTCCATTTTCACGCCGTATCCATGATGAATTAGATCGTCGTCCGAGCAATCGTGTCTCATTCCATTGACATACCCAGAGTCTACTGATCGGCGGCTGACCTCTCTTCACTGCATAAATATGCCTCCGACTCTGCGGGCTGACAGTACTGCAGGTTCGTCGCTTTCTCCACCATGAAGTCTTTCATTCTCTGTATCGCCGTTTCCTTCCTCTGCATTTTCCGCGTTCTAGCCAGTTCTACTTACTCTAAATTGGTGGACATCACTGGCACAGGCTTCTACGACGAATTCAGTTTTTTCACTGGCGCGGACCCAACCCACGGCAGAGTGTTCGCGTCCCTTTTCCATCGTCTGTTGTCTGTTCTGACCAATCATGTCTCCTCAGTACCTACGTCGACCGGCAAGTCGCTGAGGAATACAACCTCACCTATGCCACGGATGACACTTTCATCTTGCGCGCTGACCATTCAACGTATCTCGAGCCATCCGATCCTGGTAGAAAATCAGCCCGTATAATCTCCAACAGACAGTTCTCAACCCTAGTGGCGATGTATGTCGCCCGAGTTCCTCATCACACTCTTCATAATCCTATTTCTGTAGCTTTGACATACGTCACATGCCAGAAGGATGCGGGTGAGCCACTGAACTATGCCTTACTCGGTTTCACGTTTGATAACCCGCATCTAGAACATGGCCAGCTGTCTGGACTGTGAGTCCCTTACCCTTTCGGCGATTGTTACACATCCAAATCTCTGTCCGCAGGTAGGGCCAAACTGGCCCAGTCAGGTAGGTTATTTTTGGATACCTCTTTCCGGAACAAGCTGTCATGTACCACAGGGCGAGATCGATGTCCTTGAAGGGGTGAACGACATGGCACCAAACACTGCATCTCTGCACACTGGACCCAGTGGGAGATTTACTTTGCACACTCTCTAGTTAATTGACTCTTCCGTCAGACTGTCACATGACGTCGTCGCGTTATATGACTGGGTTTGTGCCAACAATGTTTGCCCTCTTTCCTGTTCCTCACAACCTTCTAGTCAGTCCACGGACACGAATTGTGCCGCATCCGAGACAGGAAACGATGGTTGCCGCGTCCATTTTTCCGATTCGACGAGCTATGGGCCCTTATTTAACTCCAACGGAGGCGGATGGTATGATCTGATTTTGTCTAGTCATAAGGATACTGACTCCCACCATAGGTATGCTCTTCACCGCTCCATCAACGATATCAGCGTATGGTTTTGGTCTCGAGACGACCCTACTGTTCCTGGCGAGGTCAAGTCCAGCTTACTTCATGACACTATGGAACCAGATTCTTGGGTATGTGCTTTTGGAAATGGATGCTCAGTCCCGTTGTTGAGATCCCTGACAACCTACTTGCAGGGTGAACCTGCTGCCACCTGGACAAACGACAAGTGTGACTTTACCAAGCATTTCGGTCTCCACAACATTATCATCAACCTCACATTTTGTACGACTGTACTCCTGACCGTACAGGTAATCGTTGCTAACATTGAGATATTTTTAGGCGGTGACTGGGCTGGAGCCGTATACCCAAATTCTGGTTGTCCTGACACGTGCGAAAGTCAGTACGGATAAGCGAACTTGATCCTGCCTGTGTTCACCTCCCTCATGCAGACTTTGTCAACGCAAACCCGCGAAACTTCTACGATGCGTACTTCGAGTTTTCGGCAATCAGTATATACACGTAGGGGACTGAGATTCGGATGACTTTCAGGGATACATGCGTGGAAGGTGAAATACCGGCGGATTTAATACCATCCATGACTTGGAATAGGTGGCTCTGTCCCCAACGAAACAAACCATTCTTTTGCATTGCAGAGATGGCTGCAGCCCCGACGACCAGGGTAGGCTTTGGTATCAGTATAGATCTAAACAATTTAATCATCGGATTGAGTATCGAAATGCGCGTTGTCAGTTGATGTCGACCGCTGCTAATCACGGGGTCACCTGATTCTGTAGTTATCATGACATCGCTTTTGAACGAGCGCGTCACGACCTCGATGTCCCGCAAAAAGGCAGTTCTCTCGGAATCTGAGCAGACATTGGCCGCTACTCCACGAAACCCCACGAACAACGGCGCGCACCACCTACGGCCGACTCCGAGAGAACGTCTCAAGAGTTCCGTCCTGAAGGAACTCTGGTCAATCTGGCGAGCCGACCCACGCGTGCCCTCGGTGAGGTCCAGGCGATCATGGGCGATCTCCCGCAATGCAAACCCTCGCCTGGTTGACAACTGGTTCCTCCGCAGAAGGACATGTGCGAAAAAAGCGGGGCAACCGATACCGGACGGATTGTATGACCTCCCACTCGATCCACCGAAACGAGAGCAGTCCACGACCCCTATCGAACCTGAGCTTGAAGTTGTTCCTGACTTGTCCTCCGATGACACGCTGGTGTATCCCCCTGATGGCGACGACTTGAACGACCTAGAAGCTTCTTCCGATGCGGTTTTTGATGAAGACACGTTCATGGAATTAAAAAGAACTGAAACTCCCGCATACAAGGAAGCCTCTCGACAATTTCGCTCGAAATACCACCCTTTTCAGTCAAAGCCGAGGTTTGGCGCAATCCTCTTCTTACTCTCTATTGACTTTGCTTGGTATTAGCTCCGCTGATCTTGATGTAAAGGAAGATCGCTGTGATGAGGACACCCCGTTTTTCCCCGTCTGCAACCAAGGCCGAGGAAAGCAGTCCAACTTTATGTGTATACTTTGTCCAACGAAGTCGGCCCAAGGTGATACAAATGTCCTCTCCGAACGAATCTGCGTATATGCGCCACCCTAATACACAGGCACCCCAGACGAGGTCCCATCTGACTCTGGCGCGATGTCCGACCACGATTCGAGAAGGAACTTGACCATCCCATGTCTGCGTCTCGACTTTTCTCCCGACACACTTTGGGAGCTCTCTGCCATCCCATTCTTATTTCGTACACCACCCACCGTAGCTCCCGACGAGGCTGTCAGCCATCGAACTTTGGATAACTGGACGATCGTCGAGGATGAGCTAGGGCGTCTTGTAAATGATGGGAAACTCGATTTTTCTTTTCTTGACGTCCCACACCTCGCCTCTATGAAATTGGACGGTCGAGCTTGATTGTCGCACTTTGTTTGTTCTCTTTGAATCCACGTCGTCGTGTTACTCGTTACTCGACTCTGTCGTCCCCCGCAGATATGTCTAAAATGTGCGTGTGATGGTTATTTCGTTTGACGGTCATATCGTCGATCTTGAGGTTCCGTTTCCCCCACCTACGGGGTGACTGGAAAGCTCTCAGGTGTGTATATTCTTTTGCCTCAGACTTTTGTGCCCGTGCATTGCACATCGATTTCAAGGTCAGCACTGGTATGATCAGGATACGAGCATACCTTCGTCACTTTTGTGGGGATACCTAATGCAAATATATAGAAGCCAGCTTTTTGTAGTACCCAAAAAGTGTTCCTCAGCTGTGGACCATGTTGGGTTCCCCTGACCGAGTCCACACACTTATCAAGGTTTTGGGGTCCGTTGTTTCGACCCGTGCCCAGCCTGAGCACACAGTTTGTAATTCAGACCTGAAACCTTGTCGCATTCGTTTTGTCCTGCCCGTGACACACATCGCTACGACCCACCTCGGGGGAACGGCATCCGATGTCCTCGTCGGTGGGATCGCTGTAAGACCCGATCCAGGATTAAGCACGTCAGTTCCCACAAGCTAATAGCATGGCCTCATGTCCATTAGTACGTGGTAGTGTGCATTCCAACTTCCCCCAGAACACCTCGCTGAGAAGGACTATTCCAGCCCTGACGAGCAATGTTTCGAACCAATCAAGGCAGATATCGATGGCGTTGTCCCCCGGTGCCAAGATGCTCCTCAGGAGACGCGCCGAGTGTACGAGGTGGCGTGATGTTCACAGAGGCGGAGTTGCAGGAGATCCGATATCAGGCGATAAAGTCTGAGGTGAAAGGGACTAGATACCCGTCTTTTGCGCAGCATCTTTGGGCATGAGTGCCTTTCAAGTATTAATTGATTCTCTACTGCGCGTCTGTACAGAACTCGTGGGCAGGTCAGGTTGATCCGTCTGCTGTTCTAGAATGCGGCAAGACTGGGGGGGTAGATTGAGATAATATCCAAGAGGTTTCACCGGTTACTATGAGTGATGAAACATCGCCGTTGCGACCAAGCATCCCATCAGATGCGAGATACTATGTACATGACCAGCTGTCGACGACGGTACGGACTGGTAAAAGCACCCGACCCAGCCTTGCTGAACGTTTCCAGGGTCAGGGTCTTCGCTAGCGTCGAGCAGGTACACCCCCCGAAAAAGGGTACCAGGACGGAAAAAAACTCGCTTCCGAGTCGCTGAGCCCCCAACCGAACACGTCAGCTCCAAACCTAGGCCCAACAGTCATCGCAAGGGGGCCAGCATCACTCACGATAACAAACGATGATCTTCTTCTTCTTCTCAAGCTCACGCGTGGACTGCCCCGCAATCGTCACTTTCTCCTCGCCATCTGCATAGTCAAGTTGTCGATATACATTTGCAGCGTCGCGTTTTCGGACGTGAGCTTCTCGACGTCGGCTTGAACGCTATGTACGCGCGTCACGAGGGCTAGACGGGAGGGAACCAAAAAGACGACATCGGGTCCATTATTTTGCGCGGAATGTAACAAACATCCTGGCTGACCTCTGAGATCACTCTGTGCGGCAGTGATGTCTCTACAGACGGTGTTTAGAGCGCATTCTTTTTTGGCACGGGTTTCGGCGAGAGGAGGAATTGGGAGGGACCTACTTGAGTACTTGCTCCTTCCGGATCGCATCTTTGACTATGTCACCCGATTCTGCTTTGGAGATTGCCCAGGCGGTGCTCTCTTCGAAACCGCTGAGCGCCATCGATGAAAGGTTTGGTGGAGATGTTTAAGGACAGGAACGTGAGCTACAAAAAAAGCTCTCTGGCGGGGAGTCGAACCCCGCTCTCCCGCGGTCTTGTACATTGATACATGACAGGCGGGTGTACTATCCGATATACTACCAGAGACATTGTAACAATGGCGTCTCGGCGCTCATATGGTGTTAATGGTCGTTACAAGTACACCCCACTAATTATACTCTGCCTTACACACTGCTAGTATAAGAGCCAAAATCAAGGTCTACTTGGAATATACTTTCTAGCCCAGCTGCAAGTGGCCTCGTTCGTATTCAACAATGGATCCAGCGGTTGGAGCATCCAGCTACGCTCAGCGGACGACGGAGGATACAGAGCAACCGCCGCCAACGACAGGTAAGTGTGATACGGATCTTGAAACAGGTATCAGCAATCCTTCGATCAGAATATTACAGGGGCTGCTGACCGGGATGTTCCTTTGGCGCCTTGGAAATCCCGCCAAACTTGAATTGACAAGATGCTATAAATTTGGAGAGCGACCATTCACACACAAATTCTCGCGCTCCAAGAATCTAACAAGGTTTCAAGGGACAAAAGATGGCGATGAGGTTGCCATCGGAACGTACCGATAGCGAAGCACCACACCAAAAACAATAACAAGCGTCCCCTTCTTTGTTCGTCCGCCCACAGTAACCGCCAGACGATACTTGATTTTGAGTTAGCCATCGTATGGTCTGTTTCTTCTCGTCGCTGGTGAGGCAGGAGCCTTTACCAGCAAGGAAGATCGACGCTAATGCGCAATATGTGGGACCCCCTGAAACCATCAGAACCGAGTATAGGCGTTGCATCGTGGCATTACCTGCAGCCTCCGCGAAGGGCACCTGGCCATACCCACCCTCATACGACTGCGGTGACCATCTGTTAAAGTATGCGTGCGACTTGGGCAGAACCTTACTCTACAGGCCGCGATAAACCTCAAGGCAGGCTCAATCCGTAGACCCGACCAGTCATTCAGCATGCTACTGATCGCAAAAGCGCAGTAGGTGGTTCGTACATCGGCATCCCCCCCATATGGCTCAGAGGAAAAGCTGGAAAGTACATCCTTGGTCACTGGGGTACGTACGGAAGTTCTGGTGAACTAATTCTTACCTTCCATCTTCATTCTGGCAAGCTTGCAATAATTTGACGATCCCTGGACGATCCAACTGGGAGAAATCATCACGAAGTATCGCAAGTGACAGCAATGCGGTGTATGTCAAGATGACATGGGGAGAGTTCTCGGAGCTCTCGGAATACGATTTGATCTGGTGAACTTGTCAGAAGATACACGGTCTGGATAACAGAAAGACTAACTGCTAGCCCTGCGTTCGTTGTCATGTAATTCCCTGGTCGGAAACCAGTACCGCATGGTCCCTCTGGGAGACGAATGTTGTCAATATCTCAAGGCCCCTGTACCAATAGATCTACTCACCAGCCTGTTGTTCCCATATCCACTGCCGCCAACCCTCCTTGTCTGGTGTGTTCGTACTTTCGTTTGCGAATTGGCCCGTCAAGTCCAATGACCCCAGACAGTAGAAAGCCAAGGCCAGTCTATCGCATGATTATTATGGACTGTCCCCAAGGTTACCAACGAACGTCACACTTGGATGGATCGATGTCGACCTGAGAGCTTGGCAATCCAATGAGACACCTGTTACAATGATTTGCGTGTGCGCCTGTGGCTAACGGAGGCAAGGAGTCCATTGCAACACCAAGAGTATGCCAGATGATAATGTTTGGATGCTGAGGGTCGTTGGATGGAACTGGATGTAGCCTCATATGTAATCAAACACCAGAACAGATTTTACAACGTGACCGTGACGTCGCTAGTAAACCTGATACGACATCCCCTTGCGCCTCCCTGGCATAAGTACCATGTGTACTTCGCGACGGAAATGTACGGAATGCGTGATACTATTCCAATATCAGGTGCGCCGTGTGATTCACGGTGTGAATTGAAACAGCGTAAATAGCTCGACCCGCAGCACCTGCTTGACTTATAGACTTGGCAGGTCACCGACTTCTTCAAGACAATGGGTGTTTACCTATCCCTGTGGAGCCAGTGCATTCCTCCAAAGTCGAAGTTCAACACCAGTGACATCCCAAATCTGACCGGCAAGGTCGTGATTGTGACGGGAGCCAACACTGGTATTGGCAAAGAAACGGCCAAGGTAAACATACTTTCCTAGATTCGAAACAATCTTATCAACTCCCGGATAGGCGCTACTCCAGCACAATGCAAAGGTGTACGTTGCCGCCAGGGATAAAGCCAAGAGCGAGAGTGCGATACAAGAGCTGAAGACCAGCACCGGGAAAGAGGCAGTCTTCCTCAGACTTGACCTCGGAAACCTTGAAGCCGTGAAAACAGCGGCAGAAGACTTCCTGAGGTACAAATTCTCTGTTCGTGAAGGTGTTTTACGTGATGATTTTTCAACAGCAAGGAGACTCGGTTGGATGTTCTCATCAACAATGCGTCAGTGTAATCACCTGGTTACAAAGGGTTCCACCTACTTACGTGGCGATCTCCTCATCAGTGGTGTCATGTATGCCCCCATCTCCCAGCTGACATCAGACGGTTACGACCTTCAGTTTGGTACCAACGTCCTTGGTAGTGTATTATCTGTGTTCGAAAACGTTTCTTACTGAGGAACACTACGAGCAGGACATCACTACTTTACCAAGCTTCTATTGCCATTGTTGATCTCGACAGCCAAGACATCGTCAGATGGGAAGGCTCGAATAGTCACGGTGTCATCTTCTGCGCACACGTTTGGCTCCTTGAAATTCGAAACATTCAAAGACACGTCTGCCCGAAAGAAGTATTCGCCCGCTACGCTATACTGCCAGAGCAAGTATGTGAGTTAAATGCATGGATATTACTTTTTAGGGTTCTAACGGAGAGACCATCCAAAGGGCAACGTCGTGCTCGCATCAGAGCTCGACAGGAGGTACAAAACTGAAGGCATTGTGTCTATCTCGTTGAACCCAGGGAATATACGCTCTGATTTGCAAAGACACCTGGGGCCGATCTCTCGCCACATTATGGTAGGAACCCTGTGGCGATAAAAAAACAAAAGAACTGACCCACTCACGAAACTACAGGATTTAGGATTGTACGATACCCCCTACGGGGCTCTCACGCAACTGTATGCGAGTACCTCCCCTGATGCTGCGGATCTTGGAGGAAAGGTGGGATTTCATGACATCTGCATGGTTCGTGATATTGAGAAATAGAAACATGATCAGTATCTCGTTCCGTGGGCCAGAATTGGACCATCTCGTAAGGACGCGCATGACCCGACACTCGGTCGAGCATTATGGGAATGGTGCGAAGAGCAAATCAAGGATGTTTGATACGGAAATTCAGTAATTGATCCGCTGAGATGTGTAAATACCAACAGTCCCGATTCTCGCAATGTCATTTAGTTGGCTTTAGAGTCTTCATGGCAGATTGCGTTGGCCAAGAAACCAACCTCACCCGAGGAGTCGGGATGGCGGTTATCATCGTGGAGCCCGACTAACTGAGGCGCATTTGATGAGAATAACATGACGAGCTGTTAGTCGCCATCTTCCATATCAAGATCACCTTCAACTCCGACGCCATCCCCCAAGTCATCAAATTCAGCATCCTCTGCATCATGCTCCCATCCTTGCTCTACCTCGTACGCAGGGACCGTTTCGGCAGGGGTAGGACCATTCGTTGAATGCGCACTCTGGGCAGAGGTAGCTGTTGCCGTGGCGGACAAGGACCTTGAGATTATGCCAAGGATTTCATCCATGCGATCCCCAAGGCGGTCCTCGAGTTCTTCAACAATCTATCGGATGGGAGTTATGAATGGACGGAAGGGTGTACACTGGAGGGAAGACGCACGACATAGAGTTCGACGGGTTCTGTCGGGGCAAGGTTTACGACTTGCAGTTTCTCTGTTTTTGTGAGGGAGAAGGGAGCCAGGTCGCGGACAAGCTCAGATATGCCATGATCGGACTGTTGCGATGTGGGCTGATACTCTGCGGAGAGGTATTGAATTGCCTGGGTTGCACGTCAACTTGAGACTGATCGTGTACGGTGGACTGGGGACCTTACTTCGAGTTCGACGGTGCGTAGATTCTCGGAGACCTCTTCGATGTGTGGTTCGAGTGTGGGTTTTCCGGACGTGTCTTCTTCTTTTTTGATGCGTATTGCGGTTTTTGTGCGGGCGAGGTGGTCAACATCGAGCTCGCGGAGGAGGGCGAGGACCTCGAAGTTGGAGAGGAGTGCTGAGCGAGGATGGATGACCTCCATGATGGGGTGAGCTAAGGTTAGGGTTAGTGTACTTTGAGAAGTAAACAAAGGACAACACTTCCAAGGGAGACGAAAAAGAAACGTGTAATATCATAATATCGGGGAAAAAAAAGAAAACAAACATATCAACTTCCTCTCGTCAAAGACATCCTGACTCTGATTGCGACCATGAACCGACCAGGTCTGTCTTATATTCTCTCCTCTCCTCCTCCTCCTCCTCGTCCGTCTCGTTCCCGAGCTCACCTTTGCCAGGTCAACCACCACAGCGTCCACCAAGCCTCGCTCCCCCTGCCGGTCTGTCTTCCCAGTTCAGATCGCCATATCCCACCTCCCAGTACCCCCTACCACAGCGCACCTACCCCGCACCCGCACTCCAACAACCAAACCCGCACCGCACTCCCGCGGTACCACAGTCTCCCTTCCTCCAGAGACAGCAACCACAATCAGCAACCTTCCCCTTCGCTGCCGGCACAGGCGTCCTCTCACAGAATGGCGCATCCTCTCTCCCACCTCACATGAGCCCAAATCCACCCGCCGCGACGCCCACAAGCGCCCCATCGGCGTCCTCCGCCAGCGAAGTCGGATTTGATCCAAACGAGTTCCCCGCACTAGGTTCGCTCGGCCAGACAAACAACTCGAATCCGTCCTCTAACAACAACGCACCCAACTCGCTCGCCAGTGCCGCACTCACGTCATCTGCCAACAATCCACCAGGTTCGAGTGCGACCAGTTACGCGATTCAGGCAGGCCAGGGTGGCTCAACGGCAGCTGCGACAGGCGCACAATCGAGAGATTTTGGTCCAGAAGATTTCCCTGCCTTGGGTGGTCAGGGCCAACAAACGCTACCATCTCACACCCAACCTCAGTCTCAGAATCAGCCACAATCATCCGAGAATCACTCGCCAGCCCATCCACCTGGATTGAACGGCTTCAACGATCATCGAACAAATATACTAGGTTCGTTAAATGGCGCTCAGCAACCGAACGCGAACAACCTTCCCTCCTCGGCGCTCGCAGCAACACAACAATCAGGCACACCGGGAATGCTTAACTTGCGGGGTATCCATCCCGGTTTCCAAACCCAGGGTGACGCAGAGAAACAAAGGGTAAGCAGTCACTTCGATTCCCTGATTTTCTGCCCATGCACGTCTTTGCATATATCATACCTCGTTCCACGTGTTCTTGTCCCTGTCGCGAAAATACTCAACAAATCTCCAGCAAAATTATGCCTTGAAGCTCAATCAGGTGTCTCATGCAGCATGGAATGCTCCTAATACTAATCTGCCACCTTCGCAACCAAATGGCTCAACCCCTGCGGGCCAAACACAGTCGCAGTCGCAACCGCATTCTCAACCACTCGTGCAGGGTCAACTTCCGGGCCAGCTACAGTCAACGTCAGCACAACCGTCTTCACAAGGACAACAGGTTCATACGAGCAATAATCCGCAATCTCAGACACAGCCACCACAGCAACATCTCAATGCCCCACCAGGCGTTCCACCACCCGGAGTCAGCCCGTATGCGTCAAATGGAAGCCATCCGCTGCAACCTCCCCATCCTCACGCACAGCTGCACAGCTCGCTTGCACAAGCTCCAAACCAACCCCATCACCATCCACAAACGCCTGCTCAGCAAGTGCTCATTTCGGCCGCTGACCGTTGGGGGCTGTTAGGGTTGCTAGCCATGATAAAGAATGCCAGCGTCGATGCGGATGGTGGTTTGAGTAGCGTTGGCACGGACTTGGGTGCGGTGGGTCTCGACATGGGTTATGAGGGGTGAGTCCCGGGTTCTATAAGAGTAAAGGGGAAATGTCAACCGCGTCATGCGAAGGAACCTATACTCTACGTTCATAACACCATGGGCCGATCAATCAGCGGCACGGAGCGTAGAACCGGACTTCCACCTTCCTTCCTGTTATAATGTGCAACCTCCGCCACCTGGGCCAAGTAAAGCAGGGGCATTCAGCGACGAGACATTGTTTTACATGTTCTACTCGCATCCGAGGGATGCATTACAAGAGATAGCGGCACAGGAACTGTGAGTCGACTTGGACTCGCTCTTTGTTTGCATATTCCTGTGCCCTGCTATTGAATCTTCCCGTAATAGTACTCACGCACCTGTCAAACAGGTGGAATCGGAACTGGCGGTACCATAAGGATCTCCGGATTTGGATAACCAAAGAAAGTGGCAGCGCACCATCGACGAAAATCCCAGGAGGTGAAGCTGGTACCTACACATGGTGGGACCCCGAATCATGGACAAAGGAACGAAAAGAGATGACGGTGCGATACGCCGATTTGGAGGAGAAGACCGTCTCGGCATTCGTCATGGGGCCAGGGCTGGTGCTCAACCAAGCCGCCCAAGGTGCTCAAGGACAACAAGTCCCAGGGACGATAGGGGCACAAGTATCGAATCAAACCGCAGGTCAACCCAGGATGCAGATTGCGGGCATTTGAGATGTACCACTAGGTTTCCCACTCTTTTCTTTCAATCATTGTCTTCGCTTTGCGGCGATCTTTTTTTCCTTTCGTCCGGTGCAGATTCACCGCCCACTCCCCACGTATTCTCGAATTTCTTATTCCAGCGTTCCTCCTGCTTCATTGCCGATGTTCTTGAAGTGACGATGATTGTATCTGTACCTCTTAATTTGCTCATTCCCGTCATCACCTCTTCTGCACAATGCGACTCTTTCGAAATTGTGGACAATTGAATTATCGAGCTTGGAAGATTGTCTTTCAAAGTGCTAGTCAACAGTGGGGCTACCATGATAAACTGGGACTGGCCCTCTATAATTGTGGGGATAACTCTGAAAGGATAACCACCCGAATATTTTCAAAAACATATCACCAACCGACACTAAGAGAGACTCAAAGCAACAAGTCGTCTCCGCCGCCCGCCGTTTCGCCGGCCTTGGCAGGACCAAAATTCTCAAACGTATTTCCCAGACCCAAGCTCGTTGCACCGCCCGTCGCACCGCCTGGTTTTTGAGAGGATGCCCAGATACCCGCCTGCGCCCTCTCCTTCTCGAGATCCTTGATCGATTTTCCGGCGGACGTGGATTTGACAGTGGTGCTGGAAGAAGACGGGGCGCCGAGGGACATGGACCACAGGTCCTCAAATCCAGACAAGCCTCTGGTAGATGCAGGCGGCATTGGTCCCGAGGCTGGAACCTTGTTCGGCCCAGCCGAGGTAGACGTCCGAGTGAAAGGCGTGGATGCGGATGTGGTGGGCGAAAGCGGCTGCGACGACGTCCTGAGGGTGCTCTGCGCTGGGGTGGGGGATATCGTAGTAGTAAAAGAGGACTGGGACTGCCTGTGGTTAGTGACAGAAGAGAGCGGGCTCAGTGCGGGTGCGTTAAGAACCGGCGGAGAGGTTGTTCTGTGAGCTTGCGACGCCAACGTCGGGTTGACAGTGGATACTAGAGGGCGGTTTGTTGGGGGTGAGGTATTCAGCATCTCCATCAGAGTCGGGCGAGCAGCGCGTGGAGAAGCCGGGGAAGATGGAGAAGGTGCGGCTTGGAAGTCTGCAAAGTCGTCGTCTATTGAAATGTGAGCATGTGGAACGAGCGATAGTCAAGGCAAGGACCCAACCATCGAATCCAGTCAAGGAAGGCAAGGCCTTGTTGGGGTTGGTGGTGTTGGTGGCAGATGGTGCAGTACCAACAGGCGCATCATCAAAGCCACCAAGGAGGTCGACCTCTGGTTCCTTCTGCTGGGGAGTAGCTGGAGCAGACATGGTCTGTGTGCGTAAAGAGGAACCAGCCGTCGCAGAGCGGGATGGGACATTACTCCGAGAGACGGAGTTGGATCTCCGGGAGACGGTCTCGTCGTCTCCAGCAGTGTACTCTTCAAAGTCTCGCCGGCCAGTGTTATCCCTGAAGCCTCCTGAGCTCCCACCAGAATAATAATCTAACCATACAAATCAGTTGGGGTTAAGATGAGAAAAACCACTGTTTACCGTCTCTTCCACTCATTCTGTCTCCGTAGTATCCGCTGCTACCGCCTGAAGTGTCGCTGCCGAAGCCACCGTAGCGACTGCCTCCAGAGATGAAGCTCATTGGATCATTCCCGGTACCGATGTATTTTCCACGATTAGTCTTTGCTTTACGTCTCTCCGTACGAATTGCTTCCACGTCAGAGAGAAGCTCGACTAATTCACGAGCACGATTGCGAACTGGTGGAAGTAAAAATGCATGATAAAGTAGGGGCAGACGTGGAAAGGAAGACATACCATTTTGGCCCTCGTCTTTACCCTTGTCATCTATGTAATGGAAGTTTCTAAGCATTTTCAGGGTAGAAATGTGTGAGCGCGCGTCGTCGACGACACGCTCGCTGCCGTGTTTGACGAGATACTCGAGCAATTGCAAAGCCTGGGAAGCAATCATGAGCAATCGCACATGCAGATTATAAGATTGGATACCTTGTAAATTTGTCGCCACTGCCGAGCTTCCTTCTCCATGAATCGGCCGTAAATGCAAGGCATGATCTCGTTGAAAGTTTGGCTGGGAGCGGATAAGGGAGTTTGTGGTACGAGCGACGGTGTGAACTCACAAATTGAACGTCCTTGATTTCGGATCAGTGGTCTAGAAGGAGGAGTGGTGATGACAGTACTCACCCATGAGCGATCTCCTGCATCAAGGTCGAACTTGCTCCCCTGGAGATACAGGTGTGAAGACGGGTGTTGTAGGGAAGGCATACATACGAGCGTACCAAGGTTCGTCACTGGTTGCGTCTCTGACTTTGGCCTCCATCTCGCTAATGTTGAGCACGGCATTCTTGGCCTGTGGGAGGTGAGAAGGAAGCGAAAATGGTCTGTTTTGTTGATATACCTGGTTGTACATGGCCTTGATGTCGTATATGGTCACACTCGAGAGGGTATTTGCGAGAGAGTCCAAGCGGTCCATGGTGGGCAACGTTGAGCGCTCAGCGTGTTGAGCACGACTGACAGTCGGACGGCGTAGAGAGTTATTTGCGACCCCCAAGAGAGAGGTCGACTTGTGGGTCCTCCTCCTCGCACCCGGCTGGTACTCTTCAGTCTTTACCAGTCTGAGGCTCGCTCGGCCTCTGCGATGCTGCCTGGCCCCCCACACAATCAAGGTCGGTATTCTGATTACCAGATCAACTTTCCCGAGCTCACGTTCCCCGAGTGCCATGTCCTGGGACTTTTCTTCTGTCCTCTCTCGTCTCCGCCATCCCGTTCGTCGTCAACCCACATCAGAGCTGCCCCCGCAAGACACCGTGCCGCAACTCCAGCATGAACCCTCTGCGCAGCAGTTGCCGATTGACCGCAAGATTCTCCAGGATCCAAGTTCGTTCCTCGATGCCGAAGCCCAGGACACCTTGCCACTCAGTCTCACTCCGAGCACTCGATTACGCTCTGCAGATGGCAGCAGCAATACCCGTTCTCGCCCTAGACCGACGGGTCTCTCGTCGGGGCCTCTCTCGGGACGCAGCGAGCTTGTCCCTGGGGGCTCATCCGTGGACATCTCACCACGAACTCGATCGAAGCTCGCGATCAGCCGTATCTCCAAAATTGCAACCGGTGGTGAATGGTCGACGTTTGGAAGGAAACGCGAACTCCAAGTCGCCGGTCTTTCTGGGTGCACGCCCCCTTCGGATAGGACCTCACATTCTCTATCTCCCACGAGAGACAGTGAACACCCCAGCGCAGACAGCACCCCGTCCACATTCACTCTGAGTCATCTTACCAACCTTTTACGACCCTCTGGTAGCACCTATGAAAGGCATTCAAGTCCGAGCCCAAGATCTCCTCGACAATCACCTGATATCCGATCCAGTAGCAAAGCTCCATCTCCGGCGAACACGATGTCATCCAAACGGCATCCGCGGACGCCACAAAGACCACCTTCTGACACAGCTCCAGCAACGTCTTCTGCCACGAATTTAACGACTCCTGTAAATCGAGAACTAGCTTTTGATTCGCCTCACACGTTTGGCCGTCCGACACCACCTAATAACCCTGTAGATTCTTCTGTTGCATACCCTTCCCCTCCGCCTCCCCTTCCTCCCCTTGACCACCCAGAGTTGGCGGCTGCGCCTTCTTCGCGTATAAAGTCTACGTCTACCGACCAACTCACCTTGTCCGCGTTTCACGATCGTTCAAGCACATTCCCAACAAACCGTCACCCCCCACACAAGGGCGATTTGTTTGCTTCGTTGTCTCTTAAGCTCGGACGTTCGGCTCGACATCAATCAAGCCCTCCCCAGGCGAAGCAGGTTTTCAACACGGCGATGACAGAACAACACGAGACTGGACCACCCGATGCCTCCGAGGGACGTCGACGTGCAAGGACAGTCTCGGGAGGTGCACGGGAGCGACGGACGAGTGCAGACTGGAGTTCGCACCAGGCGACTGTGGGAGTGAACTCGGATGCGAATCAAGCGTGGCCTGCTGAGGTCTCGCGAGAGATCCTTAGGCTATCCTTCGCTAGTCCGCACAATAAACCCGCTCCCGAAAATGTACCGGGGTCCTCGGGAAAACGTAAGGCACGAACACGTGGTCGAAGCGCGGACCCCGTTCGTAGGCCTGATCAAGGCGCCTTGTCACCATCATTTTTACCTTTCCCTCCTCCATCGCAACCGAACTCTCCACCGCCGTTCACAGCGTCAGCGACGCTTTCAGGTTAGCTCAACTCCGTATCTTTGACACTACGATACCATCTAACAGCCGAATCTCACCCAGACGGCCGGGAGATAATACCCTCCAGATCTCGCTCTCTTCAATTCGACCTTAAAAACCACAGAGGCAGTCGGCAGCCAGGAAGATTCACGATGGCCGAGGTAAAACGCAGCTTATCAGTCATTGAAGCTCGGAATGGCCGGAACAACGGTGCTAGTGGCGCCACTTATACTTCTTTGGGTTTAAGCGACCCTACCTCGTCGGAAGCGCCGCAGGCCTCACCATTACTCCATCCTCCCTCTACTCCCATACCATTACGATCGCTGCTCTCTGGTCGTGTTTCCCCCAGCAATACCCCCATGTCTTCTTCTATGCAGGGAGAACCATCCACCCCCACGCCTGCGCCTAGGCAACTAAGTGATAAGAGTAGAGGGAAGCGCAAAGCAGAGGACAACGTAGACATCACTCCCCCAGAACAAAAGAAGGAAGGACAACGTGCAACATTTCTCCTTCCCTCCGAAAGTCGAAGTAAGTGCCATTCATAGCTTGGTTACGTCTCAGACCGCTCTATCGGCCCTTGCTCAAATTGATACCTCAAGGTCAGCGAGTTTCAGGCTCCTCGCACGCTCCATCGTCGTACCACCGCAAGCGCGCTCGTTTATCGTCAACCTCACCTTTCGCTACTCCCGCGCAATCGCGACCATCGTCTATGCAAGAGACACCCCAATCCACAAGTCGCAAACACCTCTCCACGTCTCTCTCCAGTAGTACCGGCGCTCGCATTGCTCCACCTCGCACACCTTCCCGTGCTGCATCCACTCGTTCCCGTCAGCCTCCGACTCCCAGCACGACCAGAAAGCACGAACGACGTCAATCCATGTCCCAAGTTTCGATACCTATAAGCGCAATCGTTTCACCGCATGCACCATCCATCGGCAGGTCGACCAAGTTCCATATGCGAGATCCCCGGAAGCCTCCGAAGAAGCCTAACAACACACCATGGGGACTTCGGTTTGCAACAGAAGAAGAACCAGGTTCACCGATACAAGCATGGTGTTTTTTCTTTGGATTTTTGTTATTCCCTATTTGGTGGATAGCTGGGATTTTCGTTCGCGTCCCAACGACAAGAATCGTTGGGGACGTTGATACCGAAAAGGGCGTAGCCATCGATGACCCTCAGATAGAACATGGTGAGCCTTGTACTTCTCTTCGACCGCCTGTATCCGACCTCTTCCATGACAGACGCAAGGATATGGCGCTTCCGATGTCGTGTGATGACAGTCGTGTCATTATTTACATACATTCCGTTTATTGTCCTCGTCGCCATTTTTGCGCCAAGATAGCAAGCAGGTCTTGTCTTAGTAGACCGTGCATCTCGCATCCCGTCATCCATCACCTTCTTGCATTGCAATAATGGACATGAACAAGCATCACTTTGTTTGAACTCTTGGTCGTTTTGGTAGACACGACGCAATTCAATCATTTCATAAATCATTCCTTCACTCGTCATTCCTTGGTGCTGTTCATAAAATAGCGTTATACCCGGTCCCTGTCGTCGCTCACTGTTGTTTAAGTAACTATGCGTGTTGTTCTACTACCTTGTCATTTGTGGCTGCCAAACAAACAGCAAATGTGGCCCTCATCATAGTCGTCGCAATGGACAACCAGACACCAGAAGAGTTCCTTGATAGCGTCGAGGGCGAAATCTCCTTTTTCCGCTCCATGATGCGGGCGCGCCCGGTCGGCATACACAAACACTTTCATGTCCTCGCCATCCGCAACGCCATCCACAACGACACCGGCCGTGTCATCCCCGTGGAGACCCTCTGGAGCAAACTGAGAACCTGCTACGATCTCGAGGCATTGGAGAATGCGGTATGACCCAGAGCGTCTCAAAGAAAGAAAAAAGGAAGCATACTAACGGATCGTGACGGGCTACCCAACAGGAAACAGACGGTGTCGACACGTCGGTTCCATACCCACAAATGGTACGCTCCCCCTCCCCCTCTGAGAACCTCTCCCGCCATCCCTTTTTTCGCGACGAATTCGCGCTGCCTACGGACGAGATGTTTGAATCGTTGATCGCGACGCGCCGGGTGAGTGCCACGGCCTCCATCCTTCGTCGGAGCGGGGATGGGGTTAACATGGGTGAGTCACAGGAAGGAGCAGAGCTTGAATCAGCAGAAAAA
>JBBPQD010000116.1:0-19818 GCA_038092355.1 Caloboletus inedulis
GTACCCGTATCTATACTTGCCCCGGTCGAGGGAGGCATATCCGTCCGCGACGTTGAAAATGTAAAGGAGGGTAAGGGGAAGCAGAAACTTGACGCTGGACGCGTGCGCAGCGCTTTTCCGCCGCTCCCCTGGCTTACTATTATACATGCCAAGTTTGCATGGTTGACTATAACGCCACACATATTTATTAAGGAGTTTAAATTATTGGAGGATACTTAATAAGGCTCGATTGGTTGGTCCGTTTGGCGGGTCGCTCCGTTGTGTTCCGCTCAAGTTGATAATGTCACGGAAGGTGTCAGTCGTACTAGCATGTAGGAACATTTGTTGGCGACTCTCGGAACAAGAACTTGGATGGTTGACAGACTCGGAGAGAATCGCGTCAGATTGCAGTAAATACTTGCATAGTGCGACTTGGTACGCGTCGCCGGCACCTGCAAACAACGCGGAGGAAATCGTCGAGATCGATTCTTTCGGCAGATACGCCAGCATTTCGACGATTCTATGTACTTGCAGGGTGGCTAGACTAGATTCTAGCTCCGCTGATCCGGGCTCATTCGGAGTGTGAAATCACTAATGCCACCATCATTTATGTAATCAAGTACGTTGGCCACCGCGTCTGGACTCTGGACCCTGATGGAGTTGTCCATCAGCGCGCGAGATAACTTGGCCATACGCACATTCCGTCAAGTTGGAACTGAACACCCCGAGTCCGACGTGAATGGGATCACGGCGTTTGATTCAGAATCACTGTATAATTGTGAGGGGACAGTTGGGCAACAACCTCAGATTCAGTCTGAAGCCCGGAAAAAATCATTGCGGGCGCTCTATCGACTTGCTTGAGCGCTCCATCATGTCCTTCGCAGCAAATGATCGACCTTAGCGGATTGATCGGTCATCACCAATTTCTAGTCAGCATCCTCTGGTGACATCAAACTAGAATCATTTTCGGGAATCGAAGCTGACCAGCGTTGCTGTCCAACTGGTATGAAATGGACAAAAGTCAGGCAACTGGGTAAATATCACTCCGAGCATTGACTGAATAGAATCAGAAATCGTCAGGAGCTCCAAATGTTCCACCTTTGGTCTTCACATTCTTCTTCCCTCCTCGCTTACTCCCCGTACTGCGGGTACTTCCTCCTCGCGCGCGAGGTGCCTTTCCCCCCCTTGTTGAAGACGATCTATTACGCTTGGACGGTGCACCATTATCTGGACAGTCTTCATCCACCAATTAATTCGTATTTCCCAAACAAATAGAGATTTCAATACCTGATGTCCAATGCCCTGTCTGACCGCATTTAAAACACTCGTCAGCTGCGGAAGCGCCACATCCAGTCCGTGTTTTAGTTCCCGTGGCTCTAGAAGCTGGACGCGTGACCACCCCACCAGGACAAGCTGTTCAAGAAATTGGGGTTGTTCGCTTTAGGGAATTACTGCAAACCTCCAAGAGGATTAAATACGTTACCGTTACTAAAGTGGCCACTTTCTCCGCACTTGAAACACGCCGCTGACGTGCTATCGAGTTTTGATGCTCCGTGACTTGTGGACTTGTTCGGTACCCCACCACCGTTTGGGCATGCTATAGTTAAAGCAGCCAATTTTATTGCTCAATAGTACTTCATGGATCTTCAAGCAAGATGGCTTACCAGAAGCCCAATGCCCTTCTTGGTCGCACTACCAAATGATAGCTCATCAGTCAACGAAATCCAGTCTTGATTATTACCCACCTTGAAGCACTTCCCACTGGAAGAAGGGTCGTTATGGCTAACTGTTCGCGTCGACATTGATATTGGAGGTCCCGTTCCAGGTGGCTTGGTGGGCTCATCGTCCCACTCAAAGAAACCACATCCTTCATCCTTGCCTTTTGCACACCCCCAAAAAAGACGCCCTTTGTTGATCCCTTCCTTTGTAACCGTACGTTGAACAGCGTCCTCCTTACACCTACATTGACGCGCTGGTGCCCCGGCTTGGTCCTGATTACATCCGATTTTCGTCTTGTGGTTTCGATACTAAGACGGATACTACTTACTGGACGGCTACCACCAATGGCGCGCTTCGCAGGTATGAGCGGTGTAGGTTCTGTACCACCTTGTCCCTCTTGATCGCGCCCATTCTCGATCCACTTGAAGAATCCACAGGCGTCCTGAGCACATGCATAGAACTGCTTTCCTTCACGAGCTGATTTCTGCGTCACTCGTTTCTTGTTTGCGGGAGTTCCACAGTCACATTTGGGTATTTCGCTTGACGACGCGTGGTTTGAAGGGCCAGCCCGTGGTGCTGTTTCCCGTAAAGAACTCCGAGGCCTCGGTTGTGGTGGGTCGATGTCTGGGATAACTAGGGTCGGCGACCTCCGGCAGCAACAACGAGCATAGCTTACCGTTAACATTACTGGGTGGAGGGGGTGGCCTCCGTGGTGCGCGAGAGGCCGCACCGTGCCCGCGGTTGGGGCCACCCGCGGGAGGAGCACCATCACCACCGTCACTGTCTCTTCGGCCATTTTCTCGTCCTCCTCTGCCTCGCGGAGCGCCACCACCGCGCCCTCTACCAGGGCCGCCGTTTCCTTCGTCGTTGCCTGCGTTGCGTGGTCCAGTTCTTTCGATGTATCGTCGTACACTCTGGATATAGTTATGCTATTCGGAAGGAGGAACAGCAAAGCGGATAGATTCACCTCAATGACTTTGTCAAACTCCCTCTTGGCCATGATATACATGTCTTTATATTGCTCGACGCCCTGCATGAGCATCTCATTCTTTGTTTTGGCGCCTTCGCACACCTGAACCATACTTCGCTCCGTCTGTCAAAAATTTTGTCAGGAATTTTCGAGACATTCGGCACTCTTAAGTCACTACTGTATGCATCAGGTAGATGCGCGGGACAGAATATTGTGGAGCGGAAAAGAGAGCCAACGGCAACAGTACGCATACCTCACGCCTCAGTTGCGGCTTTGACAAACTCCTGTCGAACCCGATCTGGTTGTACCCTTCGACCAGGCCAATACCAAGTGTCGAAGGAAGTAGATGTTTCGTTGCACCGTCCATCCGCTCAATCACGTATTCTCGGTCAATGATGGTTTGGATGTGTTGTGCAATTGTTGCATCCGTCCCTATGTAGTCGAGGACGATGTTCAAGAATGTTATTGATCGCGCCTAAGAGACTTACCAATGCCATTCTTGTCCATAAGTGCGACAAGATCAGCTTCAGTCAGCAAGGTAGGCGAGGTCGTCTGTCCTTCTCTGATCTCGCAAGATGTGGGTTCAAATTCCTCACCCTCCCTGAAGTTCGGGATCTCTTTGCCCGTCCATTTGTCATAGGGGTATACGTCCAGATAGTTCCTAGCTAAAATGATCAAACCTGCGGTGTCAACAGTAGTGAGCCTTTTGACCACCCGTGAGTCAGCAAAGAAACAAACCGGTCACGTAAAACTCTTCCCCACCGTATCCCACATCGACTGTCGTTTCTGATCCTTCGGCGTCTTTCGAGCAGCTCGCAAGGAATCTCCGCGTAATGAAATCATATACTTTCTTTTCATCCCCACCAAGATTTGCGTTGTGAGCTGTGGGATGGATTGGGGGATGAGCTTTATCGTTATTTTTGCCTCGGCGAGGTAGAGTAAAACCATCCTGTTGAAGGCTATGTCACCGTGAACATGGGGTGAGCATCGAGACAAGTATACGGAAGGGATCTTGGGTGATTGGTTAGACGCACTTTGTTGCGAATGCTCCCCAGGAAGGATCCACAGTTTGTTTTCCTATAAGGGTCATGAAGTCAAATTGGGGGTCAAATTGATCCGTTTCTGTACGAGGATATGAAAGAAAACCCTGCTGATAGAGCTTTTCGGCGATCTGGCACTGCCCTTGAACGATACCAAGCGGAGTAAGTTGACGGAGCCACATACATCCATAATTTTCTTTGGTGCCAGCTTGAGGAGCCGTGATCCTGCCTTTTGAAGCTCGACGGTTGTCAGTGGTAGTGGTTTCCTGTAAATTGAATGGGTGTAACTGAAGGCGGAAGTGGAAAACACACCATTTTTTCGTGTTCTTTTGCGTTACTTTTGTGACTCGAGCACGTGGATTCTCCATAATATCTTCGTATATCTCATTCACCACGTCTGCTTCGAAAAGGTGTCCACGCCTCCATGTAAAATCGACTTTCTTATCTTCTCCGTTGATTTGGCGGTTTAGAGAGAGAAGAATGTACCAGAAATCTTCGGGAGTGAACGCTTTCACTTGGTTGTATCTCTGCACCACGAAACCTAGCGTTGGGAATTGGCAGGGGCCTGGTATAATCTGTATATAAGATTTTCACCAGACACACTCTGAACAGTTTGATACCGTAAGAAACAACCTCGCGCTTCTCGCGGAACTGGGGGAGACGATTCTGAAGCGCCAAAGTTTGCATACGAGTGAATGCTGCACCAATACGCAGATCCAGCAAGATACGTGCTTCAACAGCGTTAGCTTGTGCTAGGTCGAGGTCCACCGGCTGCTGAGCCGCACGGTGAATTTGCCTGCAAGAGGTTTAGTAACCTGGCTCGACATAGCATGGATAGATTGAGACGAACGGAGGTATGATGGCGCTGAACCTGGCTCGCCTGACCAGAATATTAGGTTTCGCCTTCCGACAAACGGTAACAATCTCCCATCCGATATTTTCACCCTCTCTATCACAATCCGTCCAAATCATCAAGGTGTGTGCACTGCGCGCCTCATTCATCAAGTTGCGTTCTATGGCCTTGTTCTCGGTTGGTACGATGGTATGTATGGGGGCATCGAAGAGGGAGATGGGATCACAAGATTGCCATTGACGATAAGCGTCAGGAAAATCATGAGCGAGGAGGTGACCTGATACAGAGGTGACTGTGAAGTGAGAGTTTGTTTGGGGGTAATCAAAGTCGAAGTTTCTGATGAAGCGGTTCTGTGTTGCACGCTGGTATAGGCGCTTTTTTAAGTGGGGGGGGTCAACAATTACTTTCTACTTACTGTTTCTACACGACCACCGGACAAAATTTGACTGATGGATCTTGCAATGGAAGGCTTCTCCGCTACACAAAGAACACGCATGAAGAAGTTTGAGTTTCTGGTGGACGTGGGGCTGGAGGACGTGAGAAGCGACGACCAGCAGTGGCCAGCTGATGGCCGTAGAAGGATAAAGGGGACGAGGAGCTTCACCGTGACCAACGCGTCTTGGTGGGTGCGTCACGTGACACGACGAAATACTAAAGTCGGGTATGTTTTGAACGTTTTATTAAGTACTTAGTGTCATGGATCCAGAAGACGCAAATACCCCGACTACGCGTTTACTGACACTCTTAAATGTCTCTGCACTCAAGAGTAGAAAACGGCCGAGAGAAGATCCGTACCCACGAGAGAAGCTGAACAAGCGCAGAAGCCTCAACTCCACCGCCGCTGGCACACGGCCCGAACCTGATCCCTCAGAGCTCCAGAACGGGGCCATTTTTCAGCCAGACAAAGATCTGGATGCTGCAGAGCAGGAAATAGATGAACATAAAGGCGATCAGAATGATCCAGCATGTGAGCCCCTCCCCCACGGTTCCGTTTCAAAGAAGCTGAACGAACGCCTGTCCCAACAAGTACACAATCCATACGACCAACACTTTGGACCAAATCCTGGAATATTGACGGAGCGCAGCAGGAAAGCGGCGAATCAAAAACGTTGGATATCACATAGAGAGAGAATCGGGAAACTTAATGCTGTTGTCAGTGTGCTTCCTGAGGTGACCACGCCTCCTCAGAAAAAACGCGCCAAAAAAACTGCAGTGCGTGTCTTGTTCGCATATTTTCACCAATGCACGTAATATTCATCATGGTAGGTCCTGGAACGTCTGCTCAGCCCTTTCGAGGCTCGCCAGGTTAAGCAGCCAGCAGGTACTATCACTTCACTTCTGTTATTCCTCTCCTTACTTTGGAGCAGAGCACACTTGGATTCAGGACGACCTACTCTCTCTTCTTTCTTCCCACCATGATATCTACCATACTTCCGTTACCCTCGAACATCACCAATGTATTCGTGAGGCAATTACACTACATGCCCTTGACCATGTAACCAAGTGAGTCTACAAACCTAGCCAACATGCAATACTGAAGTCTGTTTTAGAAAACGCCGCCGCGTACTGAAAAACAACGACCGCGTCTCGCATGCAAAGTCAACTTCCTCGGATCCTCCAGAAGATGTTCAAGACCAAGGTTTCACCCGCCCGTCCATCCTCTTCCTCCTTCCCTTTCGTTCCTCTGCGCTTGCTTGGCTGAACGCCTTAACCACCCATACCCCCCCTCCATCCTTTCAAATCGAAAACCATTCCCGTTTCCTAGGGGAATACGGCTTGCCACCTGATGCAGTAGATAAACTTGCTACCGCACCACCTGGTACATATCCCCGAGATCACGTGGAATTGTTCAAAGGGAATGTGGATGACAACTTTAGGCTTGGAATCAAGATGACCAGGAAGAGCGTGAAACTTTTCTGTGATTTTTATAATTGTGACTTAATCCTTGCAAGTCCTTTGGGATTGAGAATGTCGATTGAAAAACAAAAGTCAGCTCCCATTTAACTCTGCATCGTGCAAGAACGGGACATAATCTTTATTATTTATCACAGGAGCTCCGATTTCTTGTCGTCGATTGAGATTCTAGTTATTGACCAGATGAATGCGCTTATGATGCAAAATTGGGACCATATGCAGGCAAGTACACGCTTCTGTGCGTTTCCTCCATGTACTTCACGTTTAGTTTGTTTAGTTTGTCCTCTCTCACTTGAATAAGCTGCCAAAAGAGTCGCGTGATGCTGACTTTTCACGTATCAAACCGTGGTATCTTGATGGATTGTAAGCATACCTTTGACTAACTCATTGATGGGCCCATCCCACTTGTCGGTAATTTGCTAACCTTGGACTCTCAGTTCGGCATACTTGAGACAATCTATCCTCCTCTCCCCATTCGAAATGCCCGAGACACGATCATTGTACAACACCTCTCTTAAGAATGTGGTGGGAAAAGTAAGGGTGGAGAAATCATGGTCAGCACTACAGGTCCCAGAGGGGATCGATCACGTGTGTATCCTGTGTTTTATTATGCCTATGGAAGAACGTTCTAACTCGATCACAGACATTCCTCACGTTTGACTGCTCGAATCCGAGGGAGGAGGCGGATAGAAGGTTTAGTTATTTTACTACTCAGGTTTGTCTCGTCACTTTGCCCTTCAACCCTGAACTAGCAGTATTCTCACCTATTGCGATGCAAAGCTTCTACCCAAGGTGTTGAAATCAGCTGTGCAAAGCGCCAACACCGTGGTGTTCATTCCTTCCTCTTTCGACTTCATCCGGGTTCACAATTACTTTAGAAAGATGAGCGGGACAAGTTTCACCGTGCTTTCCGAGTGAGCACTTTCCGTTTTCTGAGTTGTATTGACTTCTTTTTGTTTGTGGTGTACCTCACGAAGCTTAACTGACCGCTTCTTGAACAGGTATTCCTCAAATCAAGATATATCCCGCGCTCGACAGGCGTTTTTCAATGGAAAAAAGGCGTTCTTGCTGATTAGTGAGCGATTCCATTTTTATCGCAGGTGAGTTTCTTGTCCATCCTTACTCTCTCGCGACACACCGAAATCTCCTCCAGGTACAAGATCAGAGGCATCCGTAACATTCTTTTCTATGGGCCACCTACCCACCCTCAGTTTTTCACTGAGTTCCTGACTTACCCATTCCTTGACGATGGAGTGGACCCAAGCGATGTAACTTGTCGCGTGGCTTGTTGTCGGTACGATTGGTTTAAGCTAGAGAGGATACTAGGTAGTAGAGGGGCAAAAGAAGTGTTGCATGAGTAAGGTTAGTATAACAAGTGGTGATACGATCGATATCACAGTTCCCTGGCTATGTGCTAGCAAGGCCTTGCGAGTCTGCCAAACCTATCGAGCTGTACCGAGCAAGATTCGAACTTATCATCCATCTATCACTTCGGATGCAGATATTGTCACCGGCGCCGTGAGCTCACCAGGTTGATGGTTGTATTTGTCCGTGTTTATGCACTAGTGATTAGGCTCGGAGCACAGGTACATACTACTACCCATCTTTCCAACATAAGTACGACGCGGTAAAATATCATGCAGGACGGCAGGGCACCAAGGTTCAGACGTTCACTCTCACAATCTTTACACTCTGAACTCTTCGCGCAGAATAAGAAATCGAGCCCCAGCGGCGGTCCAGGTCAGTACAAATTCGCTCACTACCAGGACTATCATCTCACATTTCCCTAAAAGATTACCGCCGAGCAACTTCTGCGAGAGGTACTATGTTTGCGGGCCACAGTGTAGTCTATGTGTTCTGATCACTGCCATTCAGGCTCAAGAGCGCCAAGAATCAACATTCCGTGCCCCAAAGCAGCGCGTCGAGGATTTCGAAGAGCTTCACGAGTATCGAGGAAGGAAGCGCAAAGAATTTGAAGAGCGAGTTCGGCGTACAAGGGGCAGTATGTGAGTTTCCCCCTGTCTTGTTTTCAATCACTTCGACCAACCACCTCACAGAAAAGAGTGGACACAATATGCTAATTGGGAAGTGCGTGCCACTCTTTCTTTTTCTTAAATCATCCTTTACGCCCAATTTAGGCCAGTCAAAATGAGTTCGACCGTTCCCGATCAGTGTTCGAGCGCGCGTTGGACGTCGATCCCCGGAGTGTGCAGCTATGGTTAAGCTACACCGAAATGGAACTAAAATCACGCAACGTACAACATGCCCGTAACCTTTTCGATCGAGCCGTGACACTGCTTCCTCGAGTGGACCAGTTGTGGTACAAGTACGTCTATTTGGAAGAACTCCTCCAGAACGTTCCCGGAGCCCGTCAGGTCTTTGAGCGTTGGTTGCAATGGGAACCAGATGATAAAGCATGGCAAGCGTATATCAAGATGGAGGAACGATACAACGAGCTTGACAGGGCTAGTGTGATCTACGAACGCTGGATAGCCGTTCGACCGGAGCCACGGGTCTGGGTAAAGTGGGCAAAGTATGAGGAAGAGAGGGGGAAGCTAGATAAGGCGCGAGAAGTCTTCCAGACTGCGTTACAATTCTTCGGTGACGAAGAAGAACAGATTGAAAAGGCTCAAGCCGTGTTCAACGCATTTGCGAAGATGGAAACACGTCTGAAGGAGTACGAGCGTGCTCGTGTAATTTACAAGGCAAGAATTGTTGAAGCCTGTTTCTTCTTGCTGCTAACGTCTTAGATTCAGTTTGCTCTCGAACGTCTACCTCGCTCGAAGTCGGGAACATTATACGCCGCGTATACTAAATTTGAAAAACAACACGGCACTCGTTCTGTCCTAGAGCCAACTGTGCTAGGAAAACGCAGAATCCAGTACGAAGAAGAAGTGGCCCACGACGGCCGCAACTATGATGTATGGTTTGACTATACACGGCTGGAAGAGGGAGCCTTGCGGACTCTGAGGGATGAGGGTGCATCAAAAGAGGAGGAGGACGCTGCGGTAGGGCGGGTTCGGGAAGTGTACGAGCGTGCTGTGTCGCATGTTCCACCTGGGCAGGAAAAACGACATTGGCGACGGTACATCTTCTTGTGGCTAGATTATGCGCTGTTTGAAGAAATAGATTCAAAGGTACTGCCTTCCAAGCTCAAGCGTCTTGTTTCTCAACTCTTGCTTCCAGGACTACGAACGCGCTCGGCAGGTCTATCGAACAGCACTCAACCTTGTTCCACACAAACAATTCACATTTGCCAAGTTGTGGATCATGGCCGCGCGTTTTGAGGTACGGCAGCTTGACCTTTCTGCAGCCCGTAGGATACTGGGCAACGGGATTGGGATGTGTCCAAAGGAGGCGTTGTTCAAGGGCTACGTTCAGCTTGAGATGGACGTACGTTGATGGATATCTTCTTCCTATTTCTACATGCGCTGACCGATGCCCAGTTACGGGAGTTCGATCGGGTTCGTACACTCTACGAAAAATACTTGGAGGTGTGCTTCTCGGCCTTATGATAACGTATCGCGGCTCACCACAACCCTTGAATAGTACGACCCAACGAATTCTGCTGGGTGGATCAAATATGCAGAGCTGGAAACAGCTTTGGAAGATTTTGCTCGCGCAGAAGCTATCTTCGAACTTGGAGTTTCCCAGTCTTCGCTCTCGATGCCAGAAATCCTGTGGAAAGCATACATCGATTTCGAGATCGATGAACAGGGTGACCGAGAGAAGGCGCGTTCGTTATACGATCGCCTTATTTCGCTGAGTGGCCACCACAAAGTATGGATTTCATACGCAGAATTCGAAGGTTCCAGCATACCACTTCCTAGGGCGATGAGAGAGGAGGATGAGGATGCAGATGCGGAACCCCGCGTGGTTGCAGGCGATCCCATTCTCGCCCGGCAAGTGTTCGAACGTGGCTACAAAGATCTTAGGAGCAAGGGGCTCAAGGCTGAGGTGGGTTTGCATCAACTGAACTCTCAGATCAAATGATGAACTTTGGTATTTGCAGAGGGTTGCTTTGCTCGAGGCATGGAAAGCATTCGAGGAAGCTAATGGTACCGAGGCCGATGTGGCTAGGGTACAAAGCATTATGCCGATAGTAGGCAGAAAACAACACGTCGATAAGGAGACAGGTCAGGTCGTAGAAGGTGAGATTTATTATCTCTTCTCGCTCGAGCGTGTGGGTAACGGTGTACTAGACTGGGAGCTTGTATTTGCCGATGACGAGCGGGAAGTCAACCCAGCTTCTTTCAAGCTCTTGCAAATGGCCCATGCGTGGAAGAGTTCTCAAGGGAAGAAGGGTGGAGGGTCCACTGTGCTCAGTGGTTTTGTTGTTGCCACTAAACCAGACGTGAGTAATGACCCTGCGCGAAGCTCGTCGAAATCTCAAGACGTGGCGATGCGTGAACGAGAGGAGGATGACGAAGGTAGTGATGTTGCTAGCTCGGATGACTGAATAAGATGTCCTCCCTACTATGTTACAAATTTCGAGGTGCAAGACCTCTACTACTAGGTCGTGAATCTACACACAATGACACTGAGTCTAACACGGCAACGAACGCGAGTTCAAGCCACGATGGTATTCGTTCCCGCGGTTATACTTGGCCTGGGAGGTCTTCAGCCGACGTTTGAACTGATAACTTGTTGCATCTAGCTAGTAAACTCCGAGTTCTGACCGTTGCAATGGCGTCTCCTGCTGCATACAACTTTGCTGAATCTAAACTGCTCTGGGCCCCTGTGCACCCTGGCCATGCAATCTGCGAGAGGCTAAGGAGGGAAATCAACATGAAGCGAGGATTGAAGCTAAGTGCGTCTCTCGCGCCGTCTTTCTTGCGCCCAAGATGATCTAAGCTGAAGCCGTGTTGCAGAAGACTACAATGATCTCCACGCCTACTCGGTGTCCACTTACACCTTTTGGCTTGATTTGTGGAATTTCATGGGTATTATAGCTTCCATTCTACCTCGGCCTGACCAGGTACGATGCCCTCGTCAAGCTTTAGCTCCAGTAGTAGCATTCTGACTCTCCTCACGAAAGATAATCGTACCTGGCACTATCCCCGAACGCCCAACTTGGTTCCCGGGCACGCGTCTCAACTATGCAGAGAACCTGCTCTGGAGGGATGATTCTGCCACCGCTATTACAGCAGCATACGAACACGATCTTATCCCCGGTGGAGCGGGTGAGGCTCAATTCGGTCGTGTCAAGCAGTACACTTTCCATGAACTAAGGGAGTTGGTGCGCGTCATGGCTGCTGGCATGAAGAGGGTCGGAGTACGCGTTGGTGATAGGGTTTCCGGTACGTTCAACCAGCTGTTGTTTCACGTCGAATGATAACGACTTGAGTTCTCGACTTTGCCATGGGTATATCCATTCCGAGCAGCTATTATCACGAACTCTGTTACCGGTGTCGTGATAGCCCTCGCCGCCGCTTCTATAGGTGCTATATTCACCAGCACGGCAACGGACATGGGTACCTCCGGGATCCTTGATAGATACCGCCAAATTCGTCCAAAGATCCTTTTCGCTTCCTCCGAGACAGTTTACGCTGGAAAGACCATCAATATCACCGACAAGATTGCAGACGTGGAGAGGGACTTGAGGACAGGCGGATACGGGCTAGAAAACGCCGTCGTGTTGAGAAGCGAGAAGACCGGGGACCTGGTGCAAGTTCCTAACTGGTAGGTCCTATGGAACTGGTGGCCTTCCGAATCTCCCAACCGATCCCGTGTACGAATAGCCTGACCATTGATGCATTCTTGACCCCGTCATCTGCGGCTGAAGACTACCCGTTGACATTTGAACAGCTCCCCTTTGATCACCCTCTGTACATATTGTTTTCTTCGGGAACCAGTGGTCCCCCGAAATGCATTGTGCATGCTGCTGGGGTGAGTCTCGATTTCACTGATATTGAACCGGCGTTCAGAATACGTCTTTCCTGGTGCTTCGTAGGGTGCGCTCATGAATAGCAAGAAGGACTGCAACATTAGCTTTGGGATATTACCGACTGACGTATACTTTCAATATACCACTGTACGTAAACACCTCGGTTGAAGATTTGTGATCTCATCAGAATTACAGACTGCATGGATGATGTGGCCATTCATGCTCTCGGGCCTTGCATGTGGAGCACACATCATATTATACGAAGGTTCTCCGTTTTACCCAGACGTGAGGGAATACCTGAAGTTCATCGATTGGATGGGGTAAGACATCTTTGCTCAATCTCTTTGCTCAAATTTAATCTGTCTCACTTTCAATCGTGTAGGGTGACAGTCCTTGGTACCTCGCCGCGTTTCCTCTCGGAGCTGCAAGCGCGCAATATTGATCCGCTCTCCATCGCTTCATCATCCGCACCTTTCGCTAGCCTCAGCGAAATAACGGTGACGGGCGCGCCATTGACAGCTCAACTCATGACTTGGACTCAGAAGGCTTTCGGTGGGAATCTGCATATTGGCAGCTCGAGTGGGGGTACAGACGTATTTTGTTCTTGTTAGTTCGCAATCTTTGCTACTGTTGGAACAAACACTTATCTCAATGGGTGGTGTAGTCGTGACATCCGTGCCGTCATTTCCTCTCTATGCTGGCGGTAAGGCCCCCATATCGTGTTATCCACTTTGATGAACCTTGGAAATAGAACTTCAAGGCCCGGCCCTCGGCATGGCGGTCTCCGTTTACTCCCCGTCTGGTCAAGCCATCCCTGCCAGCTCTTGCACACCTGGAGAACTTGTCATCACTCGCCCACACCCATCGATCCCTCTGTACTTCCTGGACGATACTCCTACACATGACAAATTCCTTTCGGCGTATTTCCGCTTTTTCCCACCTGGGCATGATGGTCCAGTGTGGCGGCATGGCGATTTTGTCGTTCGTAACCCCGCTACCGGTGGATTCGTCTTTTTAGGGCGAAGCGATGGGGTTCTTAATCCCAGCGGTGTGCGGTTTGGAAGCGCTGAAATTTATAAGCTTGTCAATGGGGAGACTGCAGGGCTGGAAGGCGTGGAGGATGTTCTGTGCGTGGGTCAGCGGAGGGCAGGTGAAGATGACGAAAGAGTGCTCCTGTTTTTGAAGATGAAGGATGAGCACAAGGGAAAACTAGGGACGGAGTTGAGAGGGAGAATTAGGCGCGTGATCCGGGAAGGCTTGAGCAGGAGGCACGAACCTGCAGGAATATTCGAAGTGGAAGATATACCTGTGGGAAATCATGCTCTCTGGCCGACATGATGAAACTGACTTTTTTCTGTCCTTTCCGACTCGAATAGTATACAGTCAACGGGAAGAAGATCGAAATTGCGGTGAAGCAAGTTGTCTCAGGTGTAGATGTCGTTCCGAGTGGGACAGTTGCAAACCCAGAGTCATTCAAGCTCTACTACAAGTACAGAGATTTCGAGAATGTGATGAAGCAGGAAGAGGGTGTTGGTATAGGGCATGGGCGAAGGACCAAGACAAAGTTGTGAAGGGCTGTATCTTTCGTACCTCGACAATCCCAAATTATACTGGCATATTCTCAAATTCCAGTATTTCATGATGTCTCCCCGAGCAGTCTACGCAATTCCATGTTTCTTGTTTTTTTGGTTTGCAGTCGTTCCTACTAGCCAGTTATACTCTGAGGGGTAAGAACAAGGAGCTTCAGGACACTAACCTGTAACTTCCGCAGAAGCCTCTGTTCTTCAGCCTCCTCTTTCTGGTATTCTTCCTGAAAGGAAATTGGAGGAGTCAGGAGAACATCCGAGAATACCGAGGATCTGACACACATGCAACAAATCCGAATTGGTGCTTATTGGATCTTCGCTAACACTAGGAGATCCGTCATCGCCATCGTACTCCCTACGGTGTTTCCTCGAATTGTGCAGACACTCATAGCCTGCCTTGTGAGATGTCTCGTTGCTTGGTTCTAGCAAGCAAGTAAATAAATGTGATCAAGTTATTTTCACCAGCACCCGAGACTCACCCTCTGCACTGGATATTCTAGGTTTATTCTTGCTCGTAGCCTGACTCTGATTCTTGACCGCCCTCCGTAGCACACGTCTCCTAATGTGCTCTGTAGTCAGAGCAAGAACTGCCCTGGACTCGTTGAAACTGATGTCGAAATGAAATACGAGCCAGGGGGGTTGATTGAAATCATCGATCATGGTGAATTCTATTGCGGCGTCTTCGTCTCCATTGGCCGCGTATTCTTCCAGGGGTTTTCGGTTGAGGATCTCGCCAATGCGTCGGATTTCCACCTCGACACTGCCCAGGTTACCTGTGAGGTTACATAATCTTCCAGAGGATGAGATCGGAACAGGATGTACTCACCATAGCTCAATTGCCGTTTTGGCGTTCTTAGCCCATGGTCTCTAAATTTCCCTTCTGTGTGGTTCGTTGATGAACCAGAAGCATTATCGGACATCGCAGGGCTTTTGTCGAGATGAAATCTTGCAGCAAGCTTGCGAGAACGGGCTGTAGCGATGATAAAGACATCACAAAAGACGGATACCAGAGAGCGGCAATGAACGGTGTAGAACTGCACTTGCAGGTCACATCCAAGGATAATCGATAACATGTAAATCAACTGAAACTAACCTCATTCCTTGCCATCTCGGTTTTCACAGTCACTGTTCGGTCATCGACCAAACTGATTGTTAATTCCCGGTGGTTGAATTTTCGGTGCTCTGCGTCTGCTAACCATACCTCGACACCTTTGTACGTGGGCATTGTGAAGGGATAGGGTTCGACCAGTCAGCTTAGTGAGCTTGCCTTTAATGCCCTACCCCTGCACACAAATCGGTGCAACGTAAATCGAGGGTCACTTGATGTGGTTCATTTAACCTGCATGCACATTTCATCACGATTACGGCGGAACTTGTCACCGGGAGGGATGGCCTGGGGTGGAGCGTATCCAATGAGCTGTCCGTAGTAAACGTCCGGCACAGTCTGGGACTGGCTCATTACCAATGTGAATGGGCGCGGCTCAGACTATGCTTCATTATCAGACATCATACACAATATTCGGATGACAGGCCAGGCATCTGCGGCCATCATAGAACCTAAGTGAGCAGTCTGGTTATCAGGCGACTCCCCCCTGTTGTTATCCACGCCTTTGACGTACTTACCGGAGTTCGATGCATCCATATCGGTATTATAGCCATGTACAGAAGCTATTGGGCTAGTAGTAGCAGCCTATCGGTAAAGGTGTTATCGTGACGTTGCGTCCTCATCTCCTAGTCGGACTCTCCTAGAGTGCTAGCGAGGGTTGAATTGCTCACTCCTCAGTCGTGGACTCATCAAAAAGCGTCCTGGTGCTCGCATGGGCCGTTGATGACAACGTGAACGGCAGCCAAAGACTGGTACGATTCGAGATATAGTAATTCGCAGTGTGGAACCGAACTGGCAAGTTGCCTCCTGTTGTCCGAACAGAAGACACACGCATAGCACGCGTGATCGGCGAGTAACAACAGTGAATTCGAAACGAGCAGTTCAGCAGTCGGACTTTCAATACCCACTCTCATACCGACGTCGCGAAAAAAAACACCAAATACCGCTCATTTATTACGAGTTCCCTTGGCAGAATTGAGTTGTGAGGGGCCGCATCTCCCATATACATAGCCGCAGTGGGGGTGCCCCCGTGGTGGTGGACCTGCATCGACCTTCAAGCGGGTATATGCGTCAGCCGCCCTCCAACGAGGGCTGTTTCCCATGTAATCGATCGACTGGTCAGCACATGTTAGTAACTTATCTGCGCTTCTCCGCCTTTTCGCCGCGGTAGTCGACGACGACGGCGACGAGTTGTTAGGATGATTGTGAGTGTCGTCGTCTTATATGGACTTACGAGACGTTAAATCAGTATCAGCACTGTTGCAACACCAAGCATTGCGGCACGGCCGCAAATGCGCTCAGCGTTCCGTGCACCTCGCATTGATACGAGAATTACTTATGAGCTTTGTCTGGGACTACTACTCACCGAAGATGCGTGGCTGATGCACGACAATATATGACACCCCAGATCCGATTTCGTGTCCATTTACCCGGCCACTGCAACGTGTTGTTGGAGCAAGTTGTCATCTTGGAACTTAGGCGGTGGATTCCGAGATCTAGCCCCGTTTACTGGACTCGAGACTTGTTCTCTGCCGAAACTCTTTCCTCGAGTAAGAGAGTTGCTTACCAGTGCATAATTATCGCACTGTGCAGACAGACCCATCGATGCTATCTGTCTGTTATTCATCAATTTCGCTTCCTTGCCAGGGCATGAACACCCGGCGGTGTCGCCTAAGGTCACTGCCTCGAATACATCCCGTATAAAAACTGCCGTCTAGCTTGTTGAATGGGCACTGCTGTATAGTCCTCCAATCCCGAAGGTCAGCTATGTTCGAGCACGAAACAACCGTGATGTTGCTTATCTTATATCATACACCAAAACCAGATATGATCCAACCCCGCTCGGTTATGGAGGAAGAGTTCGCCCAACTCACGTTCAAGATACGGGAATCAGAGCGTACATTGGATGCTATGCATCGCAAAGCCGAGGGCCTCGAGAAACTACTCCGAAGTTCTGGGGATGCCCACCCAGACATTTCTGTATTGCCAGTCGAGGTTCTAGGAATGATCTTCAAGGAAGTGATCGGACAGTCAGATGCTTGCACGGTGTATCATTCATCTCCTTTCGAACCCGACACACCGGAGTGGCCAGTCACGAGGCCGGAGCTCCTGATATCTCATGTCTCAAAATACTGGCGCGCGGTAGCCATCGGAACACCATCGCTCTGGACGCATATTCGCCTCTACGTCAAGCAGTCCGTTGACTTAGTCGACTTATATCTCACTCGTTCGCGGGGATTGCCATTGATTATCACCTTCCGACAGCACTTCGTATGCGGGATTCATCCACGGCAAGCCTATGCAGCAGATTATCCACGTATTATTACCACCATACTCGGTCGTGTGCACGCTTGTCGTCGCCTGGAAATACGCACCAATGTCCTTGTTCCAGAGCTGTTGGACGGCCTTGGTCGCAGTCGCGCGCCTTTGTTGGAGGAAATTGTCCTCCATCATCCACGCGGTGGTATGTGGGAACCCACGTTCTCCTCTTCCTCATTTCCCAAGTTGACGCACCTGGAGCTCGGGGAACTGATATCGATTTCGACCACCATGCCGATCAAAACTCTTACTTCCCTCACTTTGTCTGGGCTCCCAGCACTCGGCCTCCCAGCAGCGACCTTTCTTAGCCTCCTGTCTGGGTTGCGGTCCCTTTCTCGTCTTGCACTCCTCGACGAGGTCGTCAATTTTGATCGTTCGCATATGATAGAGGCTGTTGAAATGCCTTCATTGCGGTCTTTGATGCTCAGACCTGGCCCTGACATCTCGCGGATCTATTTGACAGGGCTCATGGAAACTATTATCACCCCAGCACTAGAAGAGCTTGTCCTTGATTTTACCAATGTATCATCTCCGAGGGAAATCCAGCTGTTCTTGCGGCACCTCAAGCGGGAGGCGCCTCGATTCCTTTCCCTCCGCCAAGTCATCATTAACAGCCCATTCGAAGGTTTCGACATCGCCAACGCCCTCGTTCACACCGCGCCTAACATCGAAGCCCTTTCAGTTTCGAGGTATAGCGTGGACGCGGTACTGATGTACCTCGCGCATGACGCGAGACGAGAAGCCTTCCCAAACCTTCGTTCTTTACATTTTGATGGCCCACACTTTGATTGGGATGCCGTTTTATCCTTCTTGCAGAAGAGAAAGCAACTTGGGAGGCCTTTGTGCTGTTTGGGATTTAAAGGGTTTGGAGGCTCGAAGGGAGAGGTTCTTGATAAACCATTCAAAAACCTATTAGAAGCCTGTCTAGCTGTATGAACCGATATTTGTGTCGTTGTAAGGTACAATTTATTTATTTAGTGGTGATTGTCACGAGTCGCGTGATGTGACAGGACGCGAAGCGTGACAAGTACGCGACTGCACACTTTCTTCAATTCTTGAACTCGAACACCGCTAATCATCATGGCAAGCACAACCAAGACGCTCACTAATTCTGCCCATGAACCCGGGTATACGTGTGTCGCCTTCTCGCGAGACGGAAAGTGAGCCATTTTTTGTGCAGACGGGCTCTGTCTTCTGACGGGATGTACCGCAATATTCGCGTTGCATCATGTCAAGGTTATCATATACCGGTGGCTCAGACAGCTTGGTGCGGATATGGCAAATGGATAAAGATCAATATCAGGAACCAGAAGTCGCATATGAAGCTGACGAGGGAATAACAGCTATCTCAAGTTCTGTATGTCCCTTCTATCGTGGACCATTTCCTCATGATGTATAACCGCAATGCGTGCCATTCTTGAATTCGTGTCACATCAGAACGAGTACTGGGTGTCTGGGAGCAAAGATTCCGAAGTCCGCAAATACCTTCACGGAAAACCCGACCTCCATGGATTAATCATGAACGCAGCCGGTGCGTGTATTCGGGCCGTTGCTATCGACCCCACAGGGAAGCGCATCGCTATCGCAACGGAGTGCGCTCGTTCTTATTCTGCGTTGTTTAGCTACTTACAATTCTCAGTGAAACAACAGTTAAAATTGTGGAATTGAAAGAGGTTACCAACGTTCAAGTTCTGGGTGGCCACAAGAAATGTGTACGAAAGTTGACCTGGCACCCTTCAGGCACCCTTCTTGTGCGTGTACTGAGTGTACGTATTGATGAACTACGAACTAATCAACTATAGACTGCTAATGGAGCTGATGGTACGATTACTGTGTGGGACGTCTCTGAACGCGAGCCAAAGGTCGAGAAGCTCATCGACGGCATCATTCCGGCCGTAGCAGATACCGAGTAATACCATTTCCCCTGTTCTTCTAACCCATTCTCCTGCTAAGCCACTCTAACCAGATCATCAGAGTTCATGCATGATTGTTCCGCAGTATGGCACCCATCTGGACAGTATTTCTTCGTACCTTCTAGGACCCACGGTATGTACAGTGCCTTTGTTTACCTGGTTGGACCACTAAGAACCACCTTGCATAGAAATTGTTGCCATCTCGCGACCGAATTGGGACAAGTCTTTCAGCCTCTCAGACCCCAACGCAACAGGTGCCACAACGGCGCTCGCACTTTCGTTAAACGGAGTGTACCTCGCGAGTGCTTGTAAAGAAGGAGTCCTAATCTGGAGCACCCAGACAAAGCAGGTTCTTTGGCGGTGAGCAGAGGGCGTGCACATAGGAAGAGTCTGACATGATCTTGGTAGACATGCTGGTTCCCCCGACGCATTGATTACGCAGATTGCATTTTCACCATCTCAGAACCTCCTTGCATGGGCAGATACAGGAGGAATACTGACTTGGTGGAGGGACCCAATTCCTGCAGGTTCAC
>JBBPQD010000117.1:0-19786 GCA_038092355.1 Caloboletus inedulis
CCGAGTGATGCTGGTAGCTGTACTATATATTCATTGAATATGTCCCCAGATACCCTGCTCGCGGCTTTGGTAAAGCGAGAGGATATCCGCAACCTCACCGCCGTTTCCAACAATGCAGGAGCAGGTGACAGCGGTCTTGGTGCGCATGACGTTCTTGACTCCACACACAACAGCAAGACTCAGTTTCTCAACAGGAAAGCTACTCAATACCAAGCAGGTAGACAAGATTATCGCATCATACCCGGGAGGGTCAGTTCGTTACCTCTTCTAACCATCTCACTTCGATAATCGTCGTATTCTTCTAGGAACAAGGCATTCGAGAAATTGTATCTTCAAGGCGACGTTTCATTGGAACTTTGTCCCCAAGGCAGTCTCATAGAACGAATACGTGCTCATGCTGCTGGTATACCCGCATTCTTCAGTCCTACTGGCGCTTCGACTGCAGTCGAGGAAGGTGCGATACCCATGAGGTACAATGAGGGTGGCTTCGCGAATGGTGTCAAAATACCGGGTGTTAAGAAGGAGACACGAGAGTTCAATGATCGCAAGTATGTTATGGAGACCGCCATCGCCGGTGACGTCGCGTTCATCAGGGCCTGGAAAGTCGATGAGGTCGGGAACTGTGTTTTCCGGTGAGAGACAGAATCGAGTGCCGTGTCGACAATGCCTTAACGTCAAGTATGCTGTAGGTTCGCTCAAAATAATTTCAGCTCTGCTATGGCGAAAAACGCTAAATTGACCGTTGTCGAGGTGAGTTGATGATCTTGTTATTGACGATTGCTACTCACCTGTCCCCGAGGCTGACGAAATTGTTCCTGTCGGTTCCTTGGATGCCAGCACTATCCACATTCCCGGTATCTATGTAGATCGTGTGATTCCTGCGACCGAACCCAAGCGTATTGAGTTTCTGACGCTGGCTCCCAGCGAATCAGCTCAAGAAAGCGAACCGTTAAGCCCTGAGCAGGCTGCTGCTTTAGCTCAAAGACACAAGATTGCGAAACGTGCTGCAAAGGAGATCCAGGATGGGTTCTACGTGAATCTTGGGATTGGTATGCCAACACTTGTACCTGAGCATCTGCCGGAAGATGTACACGTTTGGTTGCAAAGTGAGAATGGTATCCTTGGAATGGGTCCCTTCCCTACCAAGGAACAAGTCGACCCGTAAGTGCGATTGTATTGATGGCCTGCTAGATTTGAGGTTGCTGATTTCGTTTTGAAGGGACCTCATTAACGCTGGAAAGCAAACTGTTACTCTGGTACCGGGTGCATCACTCTTTGGTACGCACGTCTCAACGGTGTGCTCTCTTTGACTGACATCATGGGCAGATTCCAGCGAGTCCTTTGCAATGATTCGCGGCGGCCACATCGATGTTGCAATCCTGGGTGTAAGTCTGTGTTTTGGAAATGACCACCCAAGGGGTTGCCGCCTTGGCATACGCCCTTGACAGCGTCTGACCTTGTTTCTTGTCCGCTCTCGCTTACATGTCTATCTGCTTGGCAGGCCATGCAGGTTTCTCAGGCTGGCGACATCGCTAATTTTATGATTCCCGGTAAACTGGTGAAAGGTATATATTCAAAACCAATCTGCTCCGCTTTGTTTCTCACCATGTGATGCGCCGTGCGCAGGTATTGGTGGGGCCATGGACCTCGTCTCTAACCCTGATAAGACCAAGGTGATCGTAGTAATGGAACACTGTGCTAAAGATGGCAGCCCGAAGATTCTCAAGCAATGCAGCCTTCCCCTTACCGGTGCACGAGCCGTGAGCCTGGTTGTCACTGAACTCGCCGTCTTCAGAGTGGACCGGAAGAATGGCGTGTTGGAGCTGGTGGAACTGCAAGAAGGAGCTACTTTGGAAGAAGTCAGGGCAAAGACGGGTTGCGACTTCAAGGTCTCGCGAGATTTGAGCAGACTGTGATTGCCCGGCCTTTCGTGCGTAGAGTCTCGAAGATCATTGTAATACTTATTACCATCTCTTTCACCATCGCTGTATTGGTCGTCTTGGTGGAATCTTGATCAACGCATTATTTACTGTCAACCCTTTTGACAATCTTCAACTTGGCGGTCTGACCAATCGGTATAATAGGAGCAACAGATCAGAGCCGTTGAGTGTTGCCTCCTATTCATCTAACCCCGCACTCACACACGCGTTTTTAGGCGATGCGCAAAACGTGTCACGTGCTTCAGTATACTCCCCTCGGAGAAGGCATTCCAAATGTTGCCGAGGAATGGATGAAAGATGAGGACCACAAGCCGAGCCGCAATCATTATTCTTCACGGATCGGCAAGGATTCCTTTCACTTTTGAGCCTGGGAGTTGTTGGGCCCCCGGAGCCATGCTGCGAAAAGTCTCTCCAGCCGAGGTATAAAGGTTTGGAGACAGACCTAAAACGCCGATTTTCTCCATCCTCTGTTGCGTTTCCATGAACACCATCCTGCTGTTGCCTCGAATTGGCCTGGGGGCCGAGTTGCGTGTACTTCCATGCAGGCTTCGTGTCAGGAATTACAGTGTCGCAGCCACAAGTCTCAAAAAGCGTAAGGTTTGGGACTCTGCTGATGACGCAGTCAAGGACGTCAAGACTGGCGATGTCCTCCTGAGTGGAGGTGGGTCTCCTATTGGCTAATGCTTACCCCATACTTGACCTTCGCGGCTTTATCTAGGGTTCGGACTATGCGGTACTCCAGGCGAGTAAAGTCATCAGGCCCGATCGAAACGGAGCTCACCAAGGTTATTGTAGAAACGTTAATTACTGCCCTTTCGAAGAGGAAAGATGTGACAGGAATCACAGCTATCTCGAATAATGCGGGCTCGGGCGAAGGTGGATTGGGTAGGTGGCATTCTCGCAGCTGGTGTGCATGTTAACCGATGACTTCCAGTCAAGATGCTCAAATCAGGGCAGCTAGAGAAACTTGTTATTTCATACCTCGGAGGGTCAGTCCCATCCTCTTTGTCCTTTATGCCAGTAACATGTCTCCTGACTCTGATTAGTAACAAATACCTTGAACAAATGTACCTAGATGGCAACATGTCGCTGGAACTCGTACCTCAAGGCACTCTCGCAGAGCGCATGAGAGCGCACGGTGCAGGTATACCCGCGTTCTTCACCCCCACTGGAGCTTCCACAACTGTGGAGACTGGGGGAATACCCATCCGTTTCAATGCCGGCGGATTTAAAGACGGCGTTAAGATTCCTGGAAATAAGAAGGAGTTTAGAGTGATTGATGGGAAACGATACGTGTTGGAACCAGCAATCGCGGGTGACGTTGCCTTTGTGCACGCATGGAAGGCGGATGAGTCTGGGAACCTGGTATTCAGGTGTGTTTATGTTTGGGATTTTCATGCTTCTCCAGTTGCCGAGCTGATGTTTTCGCTTCAGATATGTTGCGAATAACTATAACAACGTCATGGCAAGGAACGCCAAGCTCACTATCGTAGAGGTAAATAAAGAAATGAATTATACCTTGGTCATTCGCCTCATTTTTCATACAGGCGGAAGAGATTGTGCCCATCGGCAGTCTGTCGCCGAACGCGATTCACTGCCCAGGCATCTTCGTCGACAGAATTGTCAAATGCACGGAGCCCAAGCGGTTCGAAATCCTGGCCACTGCTCCTCCGCCGTCCGCGGATGGCACGAAAGATCCCAAGGTCGAACAGAGCACTCGTCGCAGAATAGCACGACGTGCTGCGCAAGAAATAGGGGATGGCTTCTACGTCAACCTTGGTGTTGGGATTCCCACTCTGGTCACTGAATACCTCCGTCCTAGCGTCAAGATCTGGTTACAGAGCGAGAATGGTATCCTAGGAATGGGCCCATTCCCGTCGAAGGCTAAGGCTGATCCGTCAGTGCCTATGTTCATTTCTGACCAGCACTCGCTGACCTACCCGACCTTTTCATAGAGACATCACCAACGCCGGAAAGGAAACTGTAACATTGTTGCCTGGTGCATCGATCTTTGGTAAATAGCAATGCTTGTGGTTACCGAGCACTTTGGATTGACCGACGAACACGACAGATTCGGCTGACTCTTTCGGCATGATTCGCGGCGGCCACGTTAATGTTACCATACTTGGTGTACGCATCCGAGAGTTTCTTGAGAAAATATTCTGACGTTGCAGCAGGCCATGCAAGTGTCTGGGTGTGGTGACATTGCTAATTTCATGGTCCCGGGCAAGCTCGTGAAAGGTGAGTCGCGCCTCGTGGAGTGCTAATCGCCACGGGTGCTCAAGATGTGCAAGGTATTGGTGGTGCCATGGATCTCGTATCGAACCCGGACAAGACAAAGGTCATCGTAGCCATGGAACACTGCGCAAAGGACGGCAGCCCCAAGATCCTGAAAGAATGCACGCTTCCCCTTACGGGTGCTCGTGCAGTCAGCCAAATTGTCACAGATCTTGCGGTCTTCGACGTGGATAGACACTATGGAGAGCTTCATCTCATTGAATATGCGCCGCATACGAGCGTTGATGAAATCAGGTCCAAGACGGGCTGCGATTTTATCATTTCTAAAAACCTGAAGCAGATGCAGATCTAGGAGGGTTGTCGTGGGGAGTGATGGCACATCGCAGATGTCTGTCGGAGCATGTATTATAGTGACAGTCCTCCACGCAACCCGGAGGCATTAGTATTCCGTATTCTGAAGGCTGTTTCGCGCGTGTACATGGGGGTGACTTTAGTAACTTACTGCGGGCGATGCCGTTGTGTGGAGCATGAAAATTGATGAGGGCAACGTCTAGCAACAGAATTACCGTACACTCGAAGGTCACGGCAACTCAATCTGCCAAGTCCAGCAACTGTCGAGTGCTGCTTTGACCAGGTCTACAAGGTATCCAGCCCCACAACATTCGCACCATCCTCCACTGGACTCAAGGCTCCTTCTCTACCGCCAACAACGATGAGCTGGCTGGTCAACTTCTTCACTGGTGGCACCAAGAAGTCTCTGCGAAGAGGTCAAGCGATGTCGAGCACGCACGAAGCTTTCTCCCTCCCAACTACATCTCCTGCATTACCTTCACACCCCGATACATTCAACCCAGATACCCTACAGTCCTCGGAGCCCCTCAGTCCAGCATATACCTACCCGCCACAATCTCCAATGAGTGCATATGGTTACGTGCAGACGTCGTGAGTGGTCCCAACTTCTTTTTCCTCCTTCACGTCTGAGCGCCCACACACTACCAGCTCGCGGTCGCGGCCGGCTTCGTTGCTTCCTCTACATAATATACCTTACACCGATGCAATGGCACCACCACCGCCATATCCGCCATTAGCCAACACATGGAATCGAATAAAAGTCTGGCTTGCTCGTGAATACCCAGAACTAGGGGACACTCTCAACTATGGGATCCTTCCTCAAGATTTGGCACAAATAGAGATGCAATTTGGTTTCGCGCTTCCACAAGCAGTTCGAGAATCGTATTCGGTCGTCGACGGTCAGGAGGCCGAGTCTTCTGCAGGATGCTCCGAAGGTCTTTTCTTTGGGCTATCGCTCCTTCCTCTCGAGGACGTCTTAGAGGAGTGGAGGTTCTGGAGAGAGGTCGACGATGACCCGGCGACTGGTGCTAATCCCCGTCTTCGTGACCTCATGCAATCGATACCAGACGGCTGGATACGCAAGGAGTACTCGCAAAGAGGCTGGATACCCCTCGTGGTCGATAAAGTTGGCAATTACATTGGCGTGGATCTCAATCCCGGGGAAGGCGGAAGCATTGGGCAGGTGATTGTCTTTGGTAGAGATTTTGACACCAAGGTGGCCCTTTGGCGCGGTGACGGTCCCGGGGGTTGGGCAAGATGGCTGGCGAATTTCGCGGACGAACTGGAGAGTGGGGAAGGCTATGAACTTGGGCAAGGGAATAACGAAAGCGATGAAAGTGAGGATGAACTCGGGTACGAAACCTACTTCTATGATGGGAAAGGGCGGGGGCAAGGAGATGGTGGGGGCGAGGGAGGTCCAGGTGGCTTACGGATGTCCGGGGCGTACAAAGGGTGGAATCCAATGGAAGCATGGGCGGACAAGAGCGTCAAAAAATGGTACGAGGCAGGGCTTTTGCAGGACATTTCGTCACCTGTGGAAAAAGGCAAGGTAGTGATCAGAATTCCTCAAAGTCGATTTTGTTGGCTAACTGGACTGAAAATCATAGGCCCCTGACAGCCGTGGTCTAGGTGTGCTGAACCTTGACGAGTCGGCAACGGTGGTGCCCATACCAGTCTTTGGGAAGCAACTCAGTGAAGAGCCATCTGCGCTCGCTGATGTGACCAACGCGACTACTCGCGATGTTCCCGCTATATCGGTCACCAAACCACCGGCCCCTCAACCTGTCAACTTTCCGAGTGTAAATGATGTTGTACCGCTCCCTTCCCCGCCAGATTCGAATCGCTCCTCCGTTGACGTTGATCTCGAGGCTGGCCGCGGTATGCGACGAGCGGTAAATGATGACGTCATTGCCAGCAAATCCGTATTAGCGCCCAATGTAATACTACTCGAGGCAGTGTCCCAGAGCGATACCTCCCTGGTCGAGCCATCTCCAACAGGCGAGGAAGACACCAACTTGCTCGCCGATGCTGCTCCTTTGGAGGCTGTTCTTAGTGCATCTTCATCCGTCGAACCGGAGCTAGCACTAGTGTCCCAGGCAGTGATCGATGTCACAGAGCCGAGTACATCACTGTCACCCTCAGAAGAGGACGTTCCTGCAGACACCACTATTCGGCTAGTTGATGGTGGCTCATCATTTGGCGTGGACTCAACACCTCTCGACGATGCCGTTTCTGACGCTGTTGTTGCAGAATCCAATGAGTCTTCCCTTAATAAAGAAGAGACCCACGACAAGACCAAGTCGTCGAGTCTTTCGTCCTTCAAAAGACTTAGCGCTCACCTCGCCAGCGGGAAACGGAAAAAAGACTCTGTCACAGGTAATAGTGTTAAAGAGGCACTATGACTTCCCTTCGTTTTCATTGCACCCCCGCATATTTGGTTTAGTTGGACATACATGTACACAACGTGTTTTCCTATGCGTGCACGCTAGGATCGTGCACCATGGCCTAACACATTACCCTTTGACCAGACCTTCTGCTTCCCTTCACCAAATTGCGATTCTCGCTCTTAATCATTATATCCCTTTCTCTCACATTTCCCTCCCGGACAATTCCCTCACCAAGTCATCGCATCTTTCCCCGTTTCCTCTACTTCCGTTGTCCGTTATACCCGTTGGCGTAACTGCATCACGTACACTGGCCATGCTCTGCGATCTCACTAATGTATGTTCAAGGGGCTCGGAAGGAGTTCCTTGAAGAATTTACACATTTTTGTAGTCTCTACTGGACAGTGTGGTTAGTCGATGAGCAGTGCGTTAAGCCCCAAAGATGGCGATCCACGTCAGGGCTGTAGTTACAGGTAGTCAATCATTTCTGTCCGTGACCGCAAGTTGTAGTAATGACTACCGTGACACGTCCGATTCAAGCCCGATTCTGCACTCAGCTCAAACGGTCCGTCAAGCTGTTCGCGTCTTCGACGCAAAGAGACACGTCCTTCAGTACTTCGGCCTCGCGAGCCCTACGTACTGGTACGGGACATCCTCAACCCGGGATGTTTGGCGTAGTTGACTCCCAAGTCTTTGGACTCTTTCGCGATTGGCTGCGACTCGGAAACACGGCATGCATTCTCAAGTCGATGGGCAGCCCAGGCTCGAGCCCAATGATCAGAACTGACGAAGGATGATGAGAACATATCAAGACCACTATATCAAGACCACTTTTTCTGCGACACAATGCGGAGCGGCGCAGGAAAATTCGAGGCTTCAGGGATTCCACCAATGAAGACGTCGAATCCGCGGGTATCACCTTATCTGGGTACATGAATGCTTCGCGATGCCTGGGAAGGCGTTCTTCAATGCAGCCAGCCCCATTGGTGAGCATTAATCGCAGACCAGCACCATCAGCCCCTTCTTCAAGTCATGCGCAGCTAACATCTGATATCCAGCGATTCGCTCGAGGTTTCGTGGACAATGGACCGAGTTCAAAGGGGTGGATGGGGTGTCTGCTCCAAAATGAATCCCTTTTACAACAGTGGGCACGACGCTGGCATACCTGGTCCTCGATAAGCAACAGCCTTCTACTGCGAATGTACTGAAGTGTCATTGGGGGTGGCTTTAGCTGGCCGTCTAGGTCAGTCTTGCTCGTGAATTCTAGTCAACACTTCGGGAGGTGAGTAATGCACGTGAACTGGCCGCGTTCAATGAGGGCTGGCGATCACTGACGATCAGATCTACAATGTAGAAGCATGTGGATTGTAATTGATGACTCTCAGGTTTGAAGAAAACTCTCCAGCTTTCGGTCCGGCGGTGTACTGTGGCGTTGGGTTTCATTGGTGGACAGGCGAAAAGGGTGAACCGACCAGGTCCGCCAGCTCAGTCCCCGCCTTGTGCGGCTATCGCGTATTTATTTAGCACAGAGACTCTGGAGGGCTCCTCACGTTCAAGCTGGCTGTACGTCTAGCTCCCGTGGTTTTCGAAGCTCATTGATGGGTCAGACGCGGTTTCGATTGATTTTTGCGATGTCCCCGTTTCTCCAGGGCGACCGTGCCCTGGGTCATGTATAATCAGTCTCTGATCTGGGGCCACCGTCAAACGATGAAGAGACGTACAACTTGTCAGGTTTTCGATGCGATCTTCCCCCACATGTCGCACAAGTACGGATTACAGTGCTCCGTTTGGCTCCAGAACTGGTCGGGGGTCTTGACCTCCATTTCTGATCGGAAAACGATCTGATAGAATCTTGGTTTCCCTTTCCCCCCGGTTCCGGTGGCCTCCAGTCATTCACGAGGAAATGGCTATCCGACGGCTATTCTTTTGGATTTGCGGTTACGCCGTTGGAAATATAGCAGTATCGACGAGGGACTCACTCCTGGAACTAGCCTGCGAACAATAAAGCAGTCAGCGTCAAAGACACCAAAAATAGCCACGTCAAAAAACAGCCGCTGAGAACTGGAGATGACGGGGATGCCAACCTTGTTGCGTTGTACAAACCCGCCCTCATGGCAGCCAAGCATACAGAGCTAGGTTCAAAGTATACCGCGGCCCTCCAAAATTCTGCTGACTCAAGCACTCCAGCGGGGAGTCGATCATTGGTTTGCCGAACGGCTTTTCGTGTCCCTTGGCCGCCTCCTGGCAACAATTGATATCTCCGCTGACTCGTTCTTGATAATTCACTCTTTCTTTCTTCGCCCTGGAGTGGTCTATCAAACGGCTTTTCGGATGCCACTCAATCCCAACCGCCGCCCTCCTGGCCTGCTCTCGATGATGCCACTATCTCTTTCGTTCCTTGCCCTGGAGTGGCTTGTCAAATGGCATTTCTTCAATATCGCTCGGCTCCCTATCGCCGCCCTACAGGCAGCAATGGATGTGTCCGCTGGCCCGTTCTTGATGGATTCTGTTATCCCTTTCCTTCCTTGCCCTGGAGTGGTTTGTTCGATGGCGTTTTCAGTGTCGCTTGGCTCATTGTCGCTGCCCTCCTGGCAGCAATGGAGATATCTATTGGCTGTTCCTGATGATTCTGATGACACATTTCTTCCTTTCCCTGGAGTGGTTTGGTGGCCAGCTGATGCTGGAGATACAAACATGGGTACAGCCCGACTCGTAGCAGCCTGCTTAGTACCAGTGCCCCATTTTCATTTCTCCTTCTTCGTTTACGATTGCGCATGGAACTTTGCTGCGTATAGGCAATAGCACGGGTCTGGGGTACCATACAAGTAGAGGAGTACGCTAGGGTGTGCCCCTATGAGGATATACCTGCGGATATAATGTATAACTGATGATAATCTAATCTCACCGATCCTTGAGCTCCGGCTCTTCCCTGAATGTCTAGTAGTGAGCAGGTTCACCAAGAAGTGGCAGTGGTAAATGCAACCGAGAAGCCTGAGTGGTCAATATCAATGTTGATTGTAGTGATGGTCGTTGGTGATGCCATTGATCATTGTGAATAAGAGTGACAAGCTATCAACACTATTGTGCAGTGATATTGTGATCCTCAAGCCATTCTTGACCTATTTGATCAGCTCTTGAAGCTTGAAGTTCCAAGGTATACTAATCTCCCAGCTCAAACTACTTTAAATAGATTTTGTGTACAATGATTACTTTCATAGCAACCCATAGTCAAAATGGTTACTTGGGCCCCGGAACTGTCCAGCCTGGACTTCACTAGGGAATTATAGCTGACTGCCAGTAATTGCCGGGACTGCTCCATAGCAGAATGTAATTTGCTGCTGAGTGCCATTGTGCACGAAGCTGATAATCTTGACATGATGGAGTCACCGGCTCGGTGACACTGAAAAGACGTGACCGCAGAATTAACATCCGAGTCAGCGACAGTGACTGAGTATCCGTAACTTTACCCCCCTCACCGTCGCTCTCGGTTATGAACCACAGCAAGCGTTCTCAAGGTCAATGGGCGACCGCCACGGTACCAGCCCCTGCGACATGTTTTCGGGTTCGACAATCGGAACAGATGAATTATGAGAACCTATCAGGTTCACTTCGTTTTCTGCAACAATACCGAGGGAGGCAAGAAATTTTAGGCTTCAAGGACAATATTGGATCGGTTCCGGACAAACAAATATGGGTCACCTTGTTTGGGTACATGAATGCTTTGCGGCGTCTGGTCGGAAGGCATGTAATCACCACCTTCAAGGCGGCCAGTCTCATTCGTATGCACTAATCGTGGACCAGCAGCATCGGCCCCTTCTTCAAGTCACGCGTGGCTGATATCTGTCATCTTGCAATTCACTGAAAGGGACCAAGTTCAAATGGATGGATGGGGTATCCCCTTTACAACGGTGGGCATGATGCTGGCATACCTATTACTTGATAAGCAATATCCGTCTACTCCGAGTGTACTGAAGTGCCATTGGGGTGGCCTTGGCTGGCCGTATAGGACAGTCTTGCTCGTGAATTCTAGTCAACACTCCGGGAGTGGTGCACGTGAACTTGTCACGTTCAAATGAGGTGCTGGCAATCACTGACGATCAAATCTACGATGTAGAAGCACGTGGATTGCAAACAATGAACCGACCAAACTCTCAGATCTCAGGTCTGAGGGGAGCATTCCAACTTTCAATCCGGAGATACATTACAGCTTCGGGTTTCATTATTGAACAGACGAAAAAGCGAACTGGCTCGGTCCCCGCCCTGCGTTTCCATCGCAAATTTATCTGGTGGAGAGATTCTAAAATGCTCCTCGAGTCCAAGCTGGCTGGACCTCTTGGTCGTGTTGTCTCCAAAGCTCTTGGACGGGCAGGACGCGATTTCTATTTTCGCGATGCTCCCCGGGGGCAACTATGATAGGTCTTTGATCTGGGGCTACTGTCAAACAGCGAAGAGACTTACAACTTTTTAGATCTTCGATGCGACTTTTCTCCCACATTTCGCGCATGCATGGATTACCGCGTTTCATCTGGCTCTGGAACTGGTCGACCACCTCCACGTCCATTGCCGATCGAAAACGATTTGACAGGACCGTACTACTTTTTCAGTTTTCCCGTTCTGCAGGATGGCTTTGGTCCAGCCATATTTGCGAAGAAACCGCTATCCTCCGATGGCTCTGGATCCACTGTTCTGCTTGAAGACGTCGAATTTGCTTCGGGCCATTGTAAACTTGGTAGGATAAACGAGCATTTGATCACCGTTGCTGGTTTGTGAGCGGAGGGAAGTGTATGTTGGGCATGTCAAAAGTCTAAACTCCTGGCCAATCATATTGATCATCCAAGAAAGGTCAAGTTAACAATTCACCATGTCGCCAGTCTCTCCGCCTCGTACCAACAATCCCTCCACGCTACAGTGAAGTATGGCCAAAGGTCGGGTGAGAACTCCATAAAAATTGGACCGCCTCCAAACTTCCCATCAACTTTGCTGACACGAGCCCCTAAGGCAGAAAATAGTGTTGAAGCTTGCCAGGCTTCCACCCCTGGAGTTGTTTGTACACGTTCCTTGTTCATCGGTTCTACATCCCTCATGCCTTTCCTTGGAGTGCTTTGGTGCGCAGTCGAGGACGACCAAGTATTATCCGATGTTTGTCTCGACCCGACCTCCATTGACATGCTGGCTTTCTCGAGGGAGCGACGCCATGCAAAGTATCCACAACCGATTGAAACTGGCGTTGCGACACAATTCCAAGTCCAATTCTCTCTCAATCCGAGTCGAACACGCTGCAAAGCATATAGTATAAGGCAATGCGGTTCCGATTTCATTGGAGCAAATGTCGGTAACTTTACTTTCTTTTGGCAGCGCTCCTCAAGAACGAATCTATGTCATTGGAGTTGAACAAATGAACCCGCCCTCCAGCCTTACTCCCATGTTTGCATATCCCTCCATCCTCCCGCCCTCCTGCCGTCCAACAGCCATGCCTGGAGCTTTGGAGGGCCTTCGACTTGAAAATATATAATAAATCCAGTCCATCGGTTCATCCTCATCATCCTCAACTCATGGATACCCCCAAATACCAGAGCGAACTGTGCAATGCGCTAAACCCGGCGTATATGACCTTTAGCCCACCCCTCGGTGCACCAGTTCGGGCGAACGATGTCATCGAGGAAGACGACGATTCCGGTGACGAGGACAATGTAAGCGAACCTCCACGCCCTGTTACTGCATCTATTGATCGTGCTTGGCAGGTTGAAATCCTTGCAGACGCGCAAGTGACTAGTGCAGATATATTTCCACCTGCAACTCAGAATGCCCACTCATGCGGAGCAACGGGTCTTTGTGGATGGAATACCTCCAATATTTGTGGTGCTGGGATTGCGTGTAACGGCGTCTCGGTGCATTTCAAGGATGTTCATGGTATCAAGAATATGACGGGAACCAAGAGGATTGGCTGCTCGTGGGGGGGTTGTGGCAAAATCATTCAGCGCAAAAATTTCGCTCGCCATATCAAGGAGTGCCACCTGGGGCATCCCAGATAGAAGAAGGACGGCATCTAACGTTGGTCAAATTGAGCTGTCAAGATGATAGAGGAACAAACTGAATCCTTCCTATAGTCTTTCACCCATTTCGTGGTATCCTCCCCTCCCGCATGGACCATATGGTCTAGCTCTATGAAGTTAATTACTACAAGTATGAATACGTGTTTGTACGCGATTTTCACGGAGTGAAGCTTCGGGTCCTCCATCATTGATGATGAATTGGTATACTAAAGCAGTCACGTGATCGCGTTACGATGGAATTTTTATTCTCGTCACTTGACACAGCTCAAGTTGTCCCCCAACTGCTTGATTTCACCAGTGCTGAGTGCGCGAGCAGCAGCAATGCCCTCATTTCTCTATGCCATCTTTCATCCACTTCGCACCCTCAACTTGTGGCTCGAAAACGATCCAAATGCTAGCGTACTTGAGGTCCTGTACCTTCTGACTGTGTTCTCGGCCTTTGGAATCTGGCTAGTCTTCGATCGTTACCAGAAGGCGCACAACAGTGCCGTGCCTTTCAGACACAATGCGCCCGAAGTATGTGGTCTACTGTCGCTCTATGCCACCTGTCTGACGTCCTCTCAGCCTGCAGACCCTCAATGGGAATCTCTGAGGATTCATAACGCGAATCTCAAGTCGCATCTCACGGAACCTGACCTTCTCCCTCATCACTTTATGGGTGGTAGAGATTATATTACGTGTTACGACCCCGCGAACTCGTTACATATCAAGACAGTCATAGCGGACAATGAGCGTGAAATCCAGGCCAAGATACAGCGAGCGAAGCAGGCACAAGTTTCGTGGGCAGAAACCACCTTTTCTCAGCGGCGCAGGGTGATGCGGAGTCTGCTCAAGTGGCTCGTTGAAAATCAGGAAGCTTGTGCGAGAGTCGCGTGCCGTGACACTGGAAAGACCTGTAAGCTCAGTACACTTCAAGCAGGATGAAGGAATGAAGTGGTTTGCTCTAGTGGTTGACGCTGCCCTCGGCGAAGTTCTGACGACATGCTCGAAACTGGAGTGGCTGGTTAACCACGGAGAACATGCTTTACGAACCGAAACGAGACATTCAAACTTGGTACTGAGTTACAAGAAGTCCCAAGTCGTTTACGAGCCCAAGGGTGTGGTTTGTGCCATCGTGTCTTGGAACTACCGTGAGTGAATTTGCATGCTAAGTGGTGTGTTTTCTTATACAAGCTGCAGCACTCCATAATGCTTGGTCACCAATCATCGCGTCCATCTTTGCTGGTAATGCTATTGTGCTGAAGTGTTCCGAACACGTCGTATGGTCTACCGACTGGTTCGTCGGGGCAATACACAAGGCACTTGAAGCCTGTGGGCACGATGCCGATATAGTTCAGGTTGGTGGATGTGTCCGATTCATCACGCGTTTCTGAGCATATTCCTAGACGGTCTGTTGCTGGCCCGACAAAGCAGAGATACTGACCAGGTCACCTTTGATCAAGCATATCACGTTCATCGGTTCGGAAGAGATTGGACGCAAGGTACTGAGGCTTGGACGCGCCCTTATTACTTGCTCACGGGACTTTAGGTAGCCATGGCTGCAACAGAACACCTTACCCCTGTAACGCTCGAATTGGGTGGCAAAGATCCGGCTATCATTCTCCCTGACACAGATATCCAGAAGTGGGCGAGTATCTGGATGCGTGGTATTTTGTGAGTTCGATCGCGCGTGCCCCGTTAATCGCCCTTTTAATTTTCGTCAGCCAAAATGCTGGTCAGAATTGCATCGGCCTTGAGCGCTTGATCGTACACTCTGAGCAGTATGACGAACTCTACGAAATTTTGACGGAGCGAGCCAAAAAGTTGCGCGTTGGTTCCGTTTTGGCACCATCGAGGGAAGGATACATCAATACGGTCGATTGTGGATGCATGATTACGAATGACCGTTTCGACGTATTCGAGAACCTAATTTTCGAAGCTCACGAAGCAGGTGCTCAAATGGAGGCTGGTGGGAAGAGGTATCTCCATCCTTCGTCAGCCGGCAATGCGTACTTCACGGCAACGGTGCTTGGTGATGTTGACCCTAATTCAAAGATTGCGCAGACAGAACGTGAGCTCATCGTTGGAGCGTGTTCCCCACGCTAACAACCGAATCAGTGTTTGCGCCAATTGCCTTGCTTATCCGCTATGATGACATCGAAGAAGCAATCAAGATCGCTAATGGTACCAAGTATGGTCTTGGAGCCAGTGTTTTCGGACCCCATCAAGACTTGTGCTTGGAAGTTGCTCGAGAGCTGGAATGTGGAATGGTCTCCATCAACGATTTCGGAGTGTTCTACGTGAGTTTCAATTATTGACTACCGATCAATGTCTCTGATGGTTATGCACAGTTGAAGTATGTCAACGAGCCATCATTTCAAATAGACATTTAGATGAGTTTTGCTTTACAGCCAGGATCTTCCATTCGGGGGCACGAAAGGGAGTGGTTATGGGCGCTTCGGTGAGTCGGTGCAATTTGTGTGGATGGTGTGGTATTTCTGACTATCTAGGACAGGTGGTCCTGAGGGTCTTCGCGCCCTGACGAACCCAAAGGCAATCATTAGCGACAAATGGCCATCTCTCATTCAGACATCCATTCCGAAGATTCTTGACTATCCCGTCCGCTCTTTAGTGCGAAGCTGGTTCGGATTTTCTATTCCTTGTTGGAATCAATTTTGACGTGGCTCGGTTGCTCAGGGACTTTGTCAGCGGGCTTGTCATCCTCCTTTACGCCGATAGCTACCGCACGCGATTCCACGGTCTGGTACAACTTTCGCAAGCTTCGCGGAGATGATAGTGACGTGAGAATTTTGGGAGGGCAGTTGAAGGTCGAATGGAAAGCACGAAGTTGGGGGATACCACATGATCTGGTCTATTTTATTTGCTCTCTACGCTTGGATTCAGATTTAGGCCGGCATCTGGAGTGTAATAAAGTAGACAAAGAGCCAACGTTGTAAGTCGGTTAAATGGCATCACGTGATACACGGACATACATCACTAGGAGCCATGTCCGGCGCAGCTGGTAAGCTTGTGACGGACTTCAACCAGCCATAGCATGCTCTCAGCGACTTGAACAGCCGTCGAGTGTCTTATTTTCCCATGGCACGACAAACTGCAGGCTTGTTCTCGTCCACCACCATCGCTTGTCAACGAATACGGACACTGGCAGACACGTCTTTGCGGTCTTTCGGAATGTACGCCCCAGCTCATTGTGCATGCTTGCCAGACTTTCTAACGCAGGTGCAGACATTGTGCAACTCACCAGATTCGTCTCATTCTCGTGTCCGCGGTGGTCATCACATCTCTGTCATATCCTGCATTGGCCATTTACTCGTCTACACCATCGTATTCACGTCTTGCGTCCACGTCAAATGTCGTCGACTCATTTCTTGCCGACTACCTCGCTTTCGGCAGCAACGCTCTTCGAGACCTCCAGGACTTTTGGCAGGGTCAACCTAACATTCAGATCCTTGACGATGAGCTCATCCGTGCACGCTGCGGCTCCGACCGCACCCTTCGAGTGGAACGCATCTTGGTACACAGCAATACTGCTGACGACGCTGGTGCTTTGACCAGCCAAACGCTAGTGTCTGCCTTGCAACTTGAACAACGAATATTAGAGCGTGTCAAGTCCCAGGGGGTGCCTTGTCTTGAAGCAGGTACAAATGACTGTGTTGTATTCAGTCCTATTGCGTTCTGGAATCACGATGAAGCACGTCTTCGTTCGGACATAAACATCCCGAGCACTCTCAAGAATTATGACGGTGTTTCCGTGGCTGGAATTCCTATTACACCCCAGATGGTTCTCGCAGGACGCACTCTCGAGAGAAGCGCGGCGAACATCGACTCAGCAAATTTTCTCGTTCACACCTTCGTTTTCCCTGAATCTGACTGCTTGGACAAAGCTAGTCACGATACCTGGCTTGATATCTTGAAAAATCTCACTCAGGGCAATGATGCCTTTACCGAGACAATCGAGCCGACACTCATCGCCCTTGAGGTCAGTTTGGCTCCTTTCTTGTTGATGACACATCTTGATGTCTGTTAGTATGATCACGGACTTTCCAAGAAGCAAGGTTTCTCATCTATTTCTTCGTTCGTTTATCTTGCATACGGAGTATTTTTTGCGTATGTCAGGAGATCCATGAAGCGCATGAATGGAGTCCACACTAGAATCGGCTTGACCTTCACAGCTCTCTTCGAGATTGCTGCTAGTACCATCACTAGTCTCAGTGTCTGTTCACTAATGCGCTTCAAAGTTACCATGGTCCCCTGGTACGTTCAAGGTGTTCCTCGACGCGTGCTGTGTTTTCATTGTAAAATGCTAGGAGTCTGTTACCTATTGTTATCATCTTTGTCGGAGCGGAGAACATGTTCAATCTGGTATGGAAGGAGGTTGTCGTTGGAGTCATCTGACTCATCTTTCCTTTCCGCAGGTCGATGCAGTTACGAGGACGTCCGTTACTCTTCCTGTTAAAGAGAGGATAGCAGAAGGCTTGAGTCGCGCCGGGTTATCCAACACTCTCAAGGTCGTAGGTTACAATTCTGTGCTAGGAACCATCGCCCGGTGTTCTACTGGGGCCATCAGCCAGTTCTGCACGTTCGCGGTAGTGGTGCTCGTGGCTCATTGGTTCCTAGCACATACATTTTTCTTGGCTGTACTTTCAATTGATATCCAGAGATTAGAGGCGAGTAATCCCGCCCACGTTCGTGGTTGTATGGTTCCCTGACATTTTACCCAAAGTTGGACGAGCTTATAAGACAAAACGTGAGCCTGAGCCCAGTCGTGGCTGGCGCACAACAGGAAACTTCTCCTCCAACACCCGCTTCCTGGCAACACCGTCTTACGTATCAGCTCAAAGTCATGCTCAAGAGCCGTGCTAACAAGAATATCAGTCTTTTGCTCGTGAGTCCTCTTTACCTCAGATCTTCTCAGACATGAATTCTCACTTCACACCAGCTCCTGGCAACAACCGCTACGCTCTATCGACTCACTCGCCCAAGCGTGTATGATGATGGCGACCTTGGCGTTACTTTTTCTCCCCCCTTCCCCATGTTTACCAAGCAACTACTCAATCACACACAAGATCCATCTTGGCGGTTATGGAAGGTTCTCAATCCTGAAGAACATCCTCTAGTGCATTTGCGAATCGAGGTACCCACTATTGTCGCTTTCCAACCAGCAGGCACAGTCAGCCAGAGCGTTCAACAAAGCCTTCGGTCTTCAACATCAACTTTGGATGTTATGTTTTGGCTCCTCAAAATTCTCCCGATTCCCATGGCATTGACGATCCTTCCCCTTTATGCGTTGTTGCTCTACCTCCTGAAGGATGCCGAACTCTTGGAAGCTCAGCGCAACCGAGATGATGGAAAGGCAATATCGGGCCAAACTGAAACTACTTTGGGCGACCACATCCTCTTCTCGACGTTGCCACGCGGTTTTTCTACCGATGTGGAACTGTTGGCGACGAGCAAAAATGGACAAGCTGTTGCGGCAGTGGGTCTACAGAACGAAGTGAACTTTTGGCGCACTAAAGACCCAGACCCAGTAGTCATTAAACCGTACAATCCGTCTGGCATGGAAACGGTTTCTGCGCTTGCGCTAGACGACACTGGTGGCTTCCTCGCGTTCGGGACTGCTTCGGGAACTGTCAATGTTTGCGCTGTTTTCGGGAAGGATGCCACACCCTGTAAACCATTGGTACCTTTGAACAACATTTCGGGAGTGACGGAGATCCACTTTTCTCGTCAATCAGTCGCACTCAAACAGAAAGCTGGGCCAAATTCACAACCAAGCGACCCCCCTGCCATTCTTGTATGTTACGAAAACGGGACCGTCATGCAATGGAAATTTGTTCCTCATCCCTCCTCATATCCCATCAAACCGGTGTCATCTTCAACTGTGGTTCGAGCTAATATCATATCAGTGCGACCGACGGGCTGTCTACTTGTGGCTTTCTCCCTCGGCGACGGTTCAGTGGAAGTCGCAGAACTCGGTGAAACTCCAGAAATGCCGCACATTCGGTATAATCTACTTGCCGGTAACCCGGTCGACCGCGTTGCAAAGGTCTATGCTTGCCGAGTCAAATTGGCAGACAACGAGCAAACCATCATCGGTGTAGCTTCAGATGCCGGGGTGGTCTCATTATGGGACACCGCTTCTTCCGAATGCCTGTTGGTCATGGACGAACCGCATGGAACAGTCGATCAGTTGCGACTTTCACCTATCCGCCTGGAGACCTGTCACATTTGCGGAGAACTTCCTATTGATAGTTTGGTGGTTGCCCTTTCCATTGGCCATGCTATCACTTTTTATCGGGCTTATTTCCCTTCTCAGTCGAGACACTGCTCTTGTCCAGGAAGTACCCCTCGAGCAGGTGCCATTCTCAGCTCAGGGCGGCGCTCGCGAAGCAGTAGTGCCGCTTCCTCATCCTCATTTCCCAGGAGACTCTCTGCGAGCACTTCGTCCGACTTGGATACCTCTTCATTTCCTGTTTCCGGACATGGAATACTGTCTCGGAGGACATCCGAGAAAGAATTGTTGCGCCGTTCATCTGAAACACTCGCTCCAGTAGATGAGTATGAGATGGGCTATACCCTTGGTCCTCTTGACCGATCGTCAAGTCGGACAGATGTCACAGTGGTCAAAGCTGGTGAAGCGACCTGCGAGCGAGGTGGATGGGATATCGTAGGAGGCAGGGCTGTAGGTATACGACGCATATCTCGTGCACAAGGCGGAAACAAACCTACCACTCCTACTTGTTCGCCTTCGACGATGCGTTTCCCAGGGTTGACGAGTGCAGCTTTGGATCGATGGGAGTGCTGGTCCTACGATCTCGCC
>JBBPQD010000118.1:0-19773 GCA_038092355.1 Caloboletus inedulis
CACATCGGGACGTAACTCGAGAGCGCATGTTTTCGAGCTGGTAGGTAGACACAACATGAACAATGTGTGCGAGGTCGATGGGTATACGAATGGACAAGCAAGACGGGAGCGGACTTACCCTGGCAGAAACACCCCCCTTTGGGATCTCTGACATGACCATTCGACCCCCGCGCGCTATCAAGTCGCGCTTCGAGTACACGGACGGCTTTGCTCTTGGGTGGCTCCGGCGTGGGAGCCTTGCCCTTGCCTTTGCCTTTGTTTTGCTGCTGCTTCGGCGGAGGTGGAGGTGGATGTAGACGGTCTGAGACAAGCGAACCTGAGCTTGACCAGGGAGTTGGCATGTCAAAGAATAGATCGATGTAGACGCGCGGCGATCGCACAGGTACATCGTTGCCGTTTTCGCACTGCACCCCTATAGCCATTTGCTTGACAACAATTCATAACAATCTGTCCGCGGGGCGCAGATTTAGCCGACCCTCGGGGGTACATGCAGCAGGCAAGCAAATATGAATATGAATATGGAACACGTAGGAGCTACTGTGACCTTGGCAGTGACTCCGAGTCCGAATGCATGGCGAATGCAAGGAAAGAGTTCACGGGGTCCTCGGTGGTGGCACACAATAGTCGAGAAGACACACTGAATGATTTATTCCTCGCTCAAAATCTCATCCGATAATTAAGCGACTTTTGTAGATCCATAATTCAATTCCATTCACCGTCACTTTTTGTTTTCTTAGGTTTTTGCTATTTTCTTTTGTAGGGCTTTTTCGGTGCAGTCAGCGAACTCCTCCAGCATGTACAGAGTCACGTGACATGAACTCCGAGTAAGCCTCGGTACCCTCGGCAATGACACACTTTCCGCAGGTGCTCCTCGCCAAATAGTAGCGAGTTCCTTCGTGTAAAAGCACCCTGATGGACCTACGTACAATTGCACGAGCTTTTCTTGAAACCTGGCAACTTGTGGTTGTAGTCGCGGGGCCCCTGGATGCCGCCAAGTACCAATGGTGCGGCTGCGCAAAAGCGTACCCATTCTCATATGTACCCCTGGGGCCTGAAGAATATAGATAATCAAGAACAGCATATGTATCGAGTAGCGTACGACTTCTAGCACAGCAAACAAGGAAGATGTATGTACCGTCAAGCGAGCAAAAAAAAAAAAAAATCAAGATCTTACAGATAGCCCTCATTGTTCTCATTCACCATTCAACCTCACCACGACCCCAAGTATTCAAGAGCCCTGGTTTCGCCTCCACGACGAAAAGCTCAGCGCTCCAATCACACCAACGACCAACAACGCCGTCCCAGCGCCGACCAAACCAGGCACGTACAAATACCACGCACTCTCGATATCTTCCTTGCCCTTGACCTCGTCCAAGAAAATCAACTCTTCCTTCTTCTGTCGCCGCCTACGTCTCATTGTCCCTTGTTCCGAGTACATCGAGTCTTCGCCCGAGTACACGCTCTCCGGCGCAGATGGAAGAATTTCGATCGACGGCATCTCGAGCTCGTGTGTGCTGCCTAACGCAGCTTGTCCGGAACCATCGTCAGGGAGGACGGGTATGTCAAGCTCGGGATGCAACGCTCTCGCACGATCAAAGTAGCGACTTGCAAGTTCTCTGTCCTTCCTCCATGCCTCTGCACCGCCTTCACCGGGCTGAGGAGGAGGGGGTACGCGGATAGAAGAAAGGGTCGAGTAAGAGGCAGAAAGAAGAACCGACGCAGCACCTTCGAGATGAAGGAGACCCGCTTCGAGGAAGAGTTGTGCTAGCCCCAGAGGGCCACCAATACTTTGTAAATAGTATGACATAGTGCCGCGCTGTTTTTCCTCATTGGCATCGATCACATTGAGCGGTATCTGGAGAGGCAAGTAATGTGTGACGAGTTTCATCGTGGCAGAAGGCAGGTGTGCTTGGTGCCAAGCGCGTCTAGACACACAAAGTATCAACATTTTAAGCGCCCAACAGCATGCACAAGAGGGCCACCTACACAAAACATTCAAACGCCTCGTCCCTGTCCTTTCGTATGTCAAACAGCTCGATGGCAAACAAAACGAGACTCGTCGGATCCATGTTATACTTGCCTTCCGGATCCGTATCCAAGGCGGCGGGGACCGGGGCACATGGAGAAAGTTCCTGCGGCACAGGCCCCACAATGAGCGACGGCCATATGATCGACTGCTCCTTTTCCAAATGCAGCGTCAACAACCTCCCCGAAGGCGATGGCAACGACTCCAACGACGAAAAAGACGACAACGCATGTGGTTGCATCGCCGGGGACACCGCACCTGACGCACCCGTCCCCGATCTGCGCTGATACGCCGATCCAGACCGTTCATCTCCAGACGACACCGGCGAAGCCAAGCCGGGCGAAACTGTCACAACCTCCTCGGTATCCGACGTCTGCCCACTCTCAAGCGACGCCGCAAAACTACTCGATATCTCCGGGTCCGACACAAATGCATACGACGACTGCGTCGACGTGGTAGATATCGTCGACGTAGTGCGCTCCCGCGCGGAAGGTCGCGCGTTTCGAGGCTCGAGTTGCCACGCCGAATTGGCGACGTCCACGTTTCCGTAAAGTCGACCCTGTATGTATGTTGAGAATTAGAACCCATGGGTGAGGTAATGTGTGGTTGGAACCACACCCGTCGAAAATGGACAGGTGTGAGAGAAAAAACGCTCGCAAAACGCTTACCTTGACCACTGGCTGCTGTCCTCTCACACCAGCCAAAAGATAGTCACGCTCTATCACCACCTGTGTCAATGAAATTCGGGCGTTAGGCAGAGAGCATTACAACGTAGGTGTTGCACAAAGTGGGCACGTACTAGCACGTCCTCCTTGGATGTCTCATACGGAACAAGGAGCAACACTGTCGCCTATAGACCATGATGCACAGTAAGGATAAGCGACGACCATGGGCTTTCCCAGAGAACTTCACCTGATCATGAGACTGGAATAATCGTCAGCCGTGGAAGGGTTACGCCACCACCTATGGCAGTGGTGACAGTGAAGGCGACCGACCTGATGCCAGGAATAGGGTTGTCTATGTGTGTCTTGGGTCTTGTCCATCGTCGCTGTCGTTATGTGTTGCTTGGAAGATGTGAAGAACAATGGAAGTGGACTGGCAGGGCAATGGCTGCGACCATCTCAATTGGTTGGGGAGCGGAGTCAGAACGCGGCAGCCAAGCTTCACGTGCAGTCACACAGGAGCCCACAGCAACTTTTCCAGCGAGCGAAATTTAGATATCAATCATGTGCATGCCAATTACAAGGAGAACAAGAAAGCAATCATAGAACGGGTATGTCGAATGAGCAACGTACCAACTTTCGAGATGGTGAAACGAAATGAATGAATAGATCTCGTAGGGTAAAAAGTAAGAAAGAAAAAAAATCATGGTTTCGCTACTTTTGCAGTTTCAGCGATTCTTTTCAGCGTGTCCTTCTCTGTTTGCATATGCCTGATAAGCAAACCATCCAACCTTCTGGAAGACTCTTGGAACGCTTCTTGGTCCTTTTGCCACCGCCGGATATTCTCAGCCCTCGCTGTCACGGGGCGGGGACTTGGCGAGGGTTCGACGACTGGAAGATGCTCTCGTGAATGTTGAGCGAGTGAAAGGTGTGTCAGGGAGTCGGGAGCCCCTTTGACACTGGAAAAGTAGCGTGTCTTGGGGGCTGTGTGCTCCACAGGTCGCCGCCGTTCCTTGGGAATGACAGACGGATAATAAGGTTCCTTAGCCCCAGGGTAGACATTTGGTGTGGAGAGGTTGCCTAACCGCATCAACTTAGGTCTAGCAGGCGAGGGGGCATAAACAGCAGTGATATCCTGATCCGTTTCACTCGCGCTATCGTCAGAGTCGTCGTCCAGATCATCCATCGCATCTGTGTGGGCCTGTATGTGGTCGAAAAACTCGGTGGTAGAGGAGGGGGGCGGCGCAGAATGGAGTGCAGAGTGGAAGCTCTGGGATGAGACGTTTAAGAAAAGTGGCGCAGGTGCGCGTATTGATTGTGGCAGAGTTGAATTGGATGCAAACGAGTGGACGGTGCCTTGAGAGGATGACCGGGTAGGTGATATTGCAAGTATCCGGGAGGACGTGGGCGGGAAGGGAAGGTGGCCAGTGCGAGGTGGTGGTGATAGGGCAATGCCTGCGATGGATGAAGACGGTCTGGGTGGAGGCGACATGGTAGACGGACGTGGCTGTTGATGAAGGAAAGCTGAGCTGAGAGAAGAGTTTACTCTTTCCTCGGGAGCTCCCGAGTTGGCAGAGTAATAACCATCTGACCATCTATCGCGAAATGCGGATGCAGTAGGCGAGGGCTGCGAATATTCGGAGATAGACCGGCGACCATCCGTACTGGGTAGGGTAATTGCAAGCGATAGCCTACCCGGATGGTCCTCGACGACTTGGTCGTCATGCTCGCTGCTCGTGTAACGAGATATCGAGGTGATTCGGCTCATTCGGTTATCAAAAGATGATGGAGCTGGCGATATGCTCAAGGTAGTAGGCATTGGAGGGCTTTTACTTGGTGTGACGATCCTACCGTGCTTTTCAGACAACATAGGAGACGAGATAGACTTGCGTAGCAGCTTCCTCGGCGTTTGACATCTAGAATGATCCGAAGCCGACGAAACGTTGGTCTGCGACTGAGTGAACTGGGGGTTACAAAACGGTCGACGGGGTGGAGGAGAAAGGGGTGTATGTGGCACTGGCGTCTCTGCTCTCAATAAGGCGAGGTTGGACAACCGCCGAAGATCTGGATCTGCCACGACAGCAACCAAGGCTGACGGGTTCAACGCCGAACTGGCAGTCGGGGTAGGTGGCGCAGAGTCCTCCGAGGGGTCGATAATTGGATGTCTTAGAATCCTTTGGTCCAATAACCTCTTCTGTTGTGCTACCACCGGATCGGGGCGAAGAGACTCCGATGATTGCGCGTGGAAGGGGGACTTGGTTGGCGTCGAGCAGCGCGAAGCAGAGGATGTAGCCGTCGAGTTATTAAGGGAATGCCCAACTGCCTCGCGAAGCAAAGCCTTTCTCCAGGCATCTTCTCGAGGATCCAGAGACGATTGACCGGGACTACCCGGGGGCGGCAATCGTTCTGCCAAAATAGCTGCACCGACTGAATCTTCGATGCCAAGCCCATGAAGCGCTGAAGCCTGCAGCGCCAAAGGGTAATTGGCTGAAGGAGGTGGCACATCAACCGTATCGGTGGGATCGACGATGCCATCAAAAGTAGCAAATTTAGCCTTCTGAGAGACGCGGTCCTGCTCCAGCAGAAAGTCGCGCCTCCCAAGATCCATTTCTGCTTGCCTCGCAGCAGCAGCCAAGTCCTCCATCTTCTCCCGAACCACAACTACCCTTGCCATATGCTGTCTCCCTGGCGGAGGACGGAATGATTGCGGCGCGAATCTACCATTATCGCGCGCAACCTGGGCGTGAGTTGTTGTGGAATCCGAGGTCACTCTAAATACCGGACTGGTACCATTCGCAACATCAGGGCTGGCAGGTTTCGACTTGGGCTTTCCAACACGAAACAAGTCCAAAAACGTCGGGGACGGTGCCTTCTTGGAGTTGTTGAGCGAGGATGGAAAATCAGCGGGAGATGGTTTGGAGTGTGCGGGCGGGAGAAAGTAGTTGTTCTTGACGAGAAGCTGTAGTCGATAAGACACGTCATCTGCGTCGAACTGCTGTACTTTTGGAACGTCGAACTCGAACGCGGACACAGGAACGCCACGGTCTGGCAGGACGGGAGATAGAGGGGACGGGGGGGACTCGGTATCCATGGAGGTGGACATGGGATACACAGAGGAAGAGGAAGAGGACTGTTGGGTCATTAAAGAGTCGCGCAAACTACTTCGAACCCGGTCGGCGTCTGCAGGAGCAGGTTTGAATGACGACGGGGGTGAGGTGAGGCGAGGCAGGTGTCTACCTTTGCCCTTTGACTGCGCAAGAACGGAATTAAGTGGGTCACTATTTGCAATGGCTAGGTAAACCCACCGTGGGAGGGGAAACAACTGTCTCTGACGACAGCGCTACTTCTGGTTGCCTTTGCGAAGGATGAACGCGTGCAGTGTCGCCTCGTGGTGCCTCGTGACCGTCTATCGGAGGACCGAATGTCCCAAAGGTGGTACAGCTCCTATTTGCATCTGGCTCACTGCGTATATCACAGCCCAAAGCGGAGTCCACGCCGGGTCGAGGACATGTTCCCAACGTGCCTTTGGGGGTTTCGGGGGGGCTAGCCACTAGGCCCGAGGCTGAGTCTGTGTTGTTGGCCGCGGATATGTCTAAAACCTGGTCCACGACTTCGGGACTCGTGTCATCGCGATGTGAACCTGCAGTAATCGTTCGAGTTCGTTTTCGAGTGATACGCGAGCGACGGGTAAGGCTGGTCCCGCTGCTGCTGGCGGTGCTGGCCAATGAGTTTGAGCGGGAAGGACCGGGGAATGACACGGGGGAGGAATCTGGCATGGACTACGTGCTTGTCCCTCCGACTAGAAAGGCAGCACTTAGTGGCAATTGTGCAAAACAAAACTCACTCCTTGTCAATCCCCTCCTTTAGGAAATGTTATATAATCCAATGTTTGCTACCTGCACCCGAATTGGGTCCACGATCGGCGCTCAACGTTGCCACTTCGTCTTCAACCCAGCTCTGATGATTTCCCTGCAGCTGCAGCCCTTCCTCGACGGTAACTTGTCCATCTCGTGTGTGGTGTCCTTTCTGACTTTATTTGACCAGCTCTGCCGCAAACCGAGGGGTTCTTACCCAAATGGCAGCTCCTTGTCGCCACCATGGCCATTTTCAACACGGTCCAGAACTTCGCAACACTCAAGCTCACGCGTAGGCTGTATACTGGTGTACCACCCACCTCCGGTGAGACACTCTTTTCTGGGCTTTCCACTCACTATAACGCTCCTCCAGTCACTGCACTGCAGGCACGCACGTTCGCTGCGTGGACGTTGACTTCTGCCGTCGTGCGAGGATATGCCGCCTATAATATCCACAGCAAAGTGTATGTATTTTTTTGGCTATCTGGTTGTACCCAACTAAATCACTGTAGTGTGTATGACATGGCCCTATTTACATACCTCATTGCTTTTGGGCACTTCACTTCCGAGTTGTTCATCTTCCGTACTGCCAAATTCAATGCGCCAGTGCTCAGTCCCGTGATAGTGTCAAGTTGAGTTATCCATGCAAGCTGGCTCCCACAGATCCACTGACTCGATGTTGATAGCTGTGTCGCTCGTTTGGATGTTGCAACAATACGAGTTTTATGTCAAGGCATGACCGAATATTGTTTCAAAATCCACCACTCATGTCATAATGTACCACCGGCTGCAATCGGGAATGCTAATACATACGTGACGGTTCCGCATGATTCCTGGTTTTGTTCGGGTCAACGCGGATTCTGACTCGACAACATGGTCGTCGATGCGCTTGCAGAAAGGTTGGTGAGAATGTGAAGATATGATCTGACAGCGGAACGTATTTGTTGAAACAGATCAAATTCAAATTTGCGTGGACAAATGTTCAAACGTTGACGAAGCATACTGGTCCTTACAGCACCACCATTGCAAGCAGCAAGTAGTCAATGGAGGCGGCTGTGAGAAAGAGAATTCGTTCATTACCGTTCACTTCTACTTGGACCGTAATCATATCAAAGTAAAACAGTACTAGTGTGTCAACTGCAAAGATGAGGGTGGCAGAACCTTGGTTATTACCCCATTTACCATGTTGGTGTTGAAACTTGAGTGCTGCCATTACGATAATCGCATATGCTGGGATCCGCGCGGAGACCAACCCTTTTACAGTCTGCCCTGCCCAGTGTGTGTCAAACAAGAGTATCATTACATCAGCATTGCCTGGAGAATGCTAGTGGGGTAGCATCCGCCGCTCGGGTTTAGCGCAAGAACGACCACTAATTTCCCTTTCCTGCTCGCTGTCTTCAATCGATAACATTACTTTGTCTTTATGGTCAGTGTTAGCTGGCAGAATCTTTCACCCGGGGTTGTCAGGCATCGGTTTTATTTCTGGATCCGAATCGAATCTAACCCGAGGACATTGGCAGCACCTTTCACACTTGCTTCGAGTTGCGTGCTATTGCCGCGGTAATACGGCGATTCGTGTATTTTCGGGATTGGACTGTTCAAGAGTGACAACGAATTTATGAAGCTTGCGAAAAAAACGATCCCCCGATCTGAAACACTCTGATCAGTAGGTAATAGATCCAAGGACGCTAAATATGTTGAACGTGGGTTGACACAAGGACTTTTCATACCTCCAAAAGGGCGGGTTCCGGCAGGTCAGATCCGATTGTTGCCATTGACTTGGCGACGGTTCCGCCTAGTAGCGGCCAGTGCGACCGTGCGACGTAATGCTTTGCATTCCGTCCCTGTCCCCGGATTATGTAATCCAGCTTGGGGTTATAGGGACTTGCAAGTGCCGACCGGAGAGGTATATAAGACATACCCTCACCACCGATCCGACACCGACACCCCCGTCCCGGAGATATATTGCTATTCTGCCTCTACTTTAACGCACATGTCTGCTGTATTGCAATACCCTCCAGAACTCCTCTTCACCATCTGCGCGTATGTCTACGCCGCAGGCTTGCCAACGTCTACAAGCTCATTGGATCCCATCGCGCTCGGAGATTATGACCCTCCGACTGCATTGCCATCATCCATGCCGCCGAGCAACTGTTCGGACCTAGTCGTGCGTAGGACTTTGGCCAGTCTTTGCCTCGTCAATCATGCGTGGTATGACGCAGCCAAACCCTGGCTGTGGCACAGAATCGAGGTCCGCCTTCCTCAAAGCTGGCTCGCGCTCGTGGACGAGATAACTGGTGGCGAAGACCAAAGCACAGAGGACACGACTGCGCTTGCCGTCGAACAGTCCATCCATGCCGCTACCAAGGCTGCTCTTGCGAGCACTACCATACCCGGGGCTTCCACTGATGAGGATACCCTCAAAAAATGGAAGGAATCCATTCTAGAGACTCTCAGTGGTCCAGATGGATCCATTCCTCCCGAATTGCTCTCCCCACCCGCGTCTCGTGATCCTAGTCCGCGGCGTCTTAGGGGTAAAAGTAAAAGTCCTGCGCGATGGAAGATCATGCGCTCCATTCGCGATGCAGTTCAAAATGTTATGGAGAGGAACGAGCCCGGTGTCTACGGTAAATTTACATTCCGTTCTTCGTTCACCGAACAATTGCATGCTCACTCCCACGCAACTAGTTCCGACATTGCATGACCCACGCCCCGGAAGGTTTGTACAGCACATTGATTTTAACCATTTTCGGACCATCGGCATGCGCCGTTCCGTGGAGGAAGGCATGACTAGACGTTTTGTTACTGGCGAACGTGTCGAGGCACTTCTCAAGGTATGTCTCCGTTACTTGCTCGTCCTACCCCGTGGGGATTGACGTGGACATATACCACTGTAGGAAATGCCGAACCTGACGGCATTTGGCGCTACCGAGTATATGGACGGGGCGCTAACATTGCCCGTTTTGAATGAGCTATTTTTGCGAGGATCTCTGTCACGTGGCCGGCGGCGTCCGTCACGTGGGCGTGGCCTTATCGCAAACGACAATGATCCTGAGGAAGATGAGCGCGAGAGGCGGGACTGCAAAGCTCTCGAAGCTGTCGACCTGACAGGTTGTGTCAGCGCTGTTTTCGTCGCCGCAGTTACCGAGTTTGTCAACACCCATCTGCTCCACGATGGTGACTCGGGTGGGAGCGAAGATGAGGAACGAATTGACTTGAGGCGCTCTCGTATATCATCATTGGTTGTCTGCCTTGCCCGAGAGGAGCCATTGACGTTCCCTGGTCTTCAGCGCCTCTGTCTACGTGGTGTCAAATCTATCCAATCACACATACTTACTCCATTTGTCCTCGCCTTCCCGTCTCTCACCCATCTCGACCTTTCCGCGACACGTGTCACACCGGAGTTGCTCGGCGCACTTGGGAAGTCGTCTATTAGACTCCGTTCACTTGCTCTGGCTCGATGCATCCGGTTGACCGGAGAGTCAATCAAAGATTTCCTCATCCGGACACCCGCTGCCGCTCAGATACAAGAGCTAACGCTTTATGGTGATCGAACTTTTCCGTCTCCGCTATCTCCCGAAGACCTCCGCGAAATCTTCACCCTCGCACCGTGTTTCACTAGTGGCGAACTCACATACCTCGACCTATCGAGTGCCCCAGTTACCAATGAACTATTGCAGGACGTGTGCGGGCCACAACCAAAGTTACGCTCGTTAGGTCTCTCCTATATCCCAGAGCTTGGACTGGAAGCCATTACCACGTTTATCAAGACCAAGGCTGTCAACGTCGAGGTACTGACACTCATATCCACTTCACCGGAACTTGACTGGGGCCGAGCCGGTGCTGGCGTGGGTGGGCAGCGAGGATGCGCACGTCAAGCCTCCATCGCTTTGCACACGCGAATGATCGGACCGCTATGTACACCGCCCTACACATCCATACTCAGCCCCGAACCAATTGTCCCACAGGCACCCACTCGTCTCCGTGTCATCGAGTTATCCATACCAGCACTTGTCAGTCTCGGAGTTGGTGCCGGGACGTGGCGAACCATCCGGAGCAAGGGGGGCCGAGGCTGGTACGTTGACGCGGCGAGTGGCTGGATCAGTGGGGAACTGCGGAGGCAACTGCCCGTTGACCATCCGTTACGGGTTGAAATGGAGCGGCTCGCGAACGCAAACGGAAATATCAGCAGTGGTGTAGGGTGGCATGCCAGAAAGATGGAGGTATGTAACGTGTGGTTTCCCACCTGCTCTGCTGACGTCCGGTTCACTGTCTAGGTTCTGCATGGCCATGGCATGTTGGGCCGCGAGGACGGTTTATACGGCGCTGTTTCGTTTGCGTACCAAGGGTGAATGGTTGGGGACCTGGTGATATAGAAAGGGGGAACATTTATAAATGTAATATATTGGAATTCACGACTGATTGGTTTATGGCGATGATACCATAATGGCTGTGGCTTTGACGGTTATGTTTCCTTTAATTTAGTACCATTCTGTTCACTTCGACCGTCCTCAGCGCTGAGCGCGATAGTATCATGCATTTGTTTGACATCATCGTTTAGTTTGAGCAATGTTTATTTATCAGTTTATATCTGCACGTATGACAGGTGATTCAGGCATCCTGTTTCACAATGAGACACTGCATGATGATGATAAGACAAGGGCCTTCTCTGATCGGGCGCCATAGTGAATGAAGATGCCCTGTTATCCATGGATTGGGGTCCAATGCAGATTAGTACCAGGTAACAGAGTATTGCCCGCTTACCGCTTCGACATATGACAGGTGATTCAGGCATCCTGTTTCACAATGAGAGTCTGCATGATGATGATAAGACAAGGATCAGGTCTTCAGGTCTTCACTGATCGAGCGCCATAGTGAATGGTGTCGGTATCCATGGAATGTAATCCGATGCAGATTAGTACCAGTTTCAATTATTGCTTCGCTTACCCCGTCAAACGTGCACAGCCCAAAGATGCCATACGGGCATCGATACTTATCACCGAAACACAGGCGCCCAGTTATGTCCTCCCGACTACTTAGAATGGCAATTGTAATGTGATGTGTTCAGACGGTGAAAGGGAACGTGAAAGAGGGGAGTTATGGTCCACCTTGCTATGCACGCCTCGCTGCGGCAAGTTGTGCTTGGCAGAGCATGCTGGTGAGGCAGTACAAGAGACCGTGACCACGGGCAACTAAGAAGTGTGCGGAGCGTAAGGGGATATGGAACATTCGAATGGAACGGGTTTGCTGTTCGGACATATCCGATCTGGGCTGACAACCGGGCGCTGTGCTTGGCAGACTCAGTGCGACTGCGGACACGACCCTGAGACTAGTAGCAGAGGAGTCCGGAGAGGAAGGGAAGAAAAAAAAAACATAGGAAAGTGAAAGGACACCAATGTTGTGATCGAATGACATGTGGTTGTGGCTGAGCTGTTACATGACTTGAAGGTGTGATTTTAGCAAAATGATCTCTTGGCATCGGCCTCAAAAAGGTGGAGTCGTTTGTTTGTTTTTTCGTTCTCCTCTGCTCTTTCCCCTTTACAAGCCAGCTTTTCCAGGGTACTTGTCTCCTGGTGTTCTAGTGCAACGTCCACTTCTACTCTCCAAGTAGTAGTAGGTTACTTATTCCTAAGGCTAAACTAACTCCTCCGAAACTCATGGACACCGTACGATCATCGTCACCAGTGGCGGAGACGTCAGAGTCGCTTTTTAACTCCACGCAACTGATGGTTCCCCCACAGCCGTCTGGTTCATCCTCAGCGGTGAGGGGACGGACGACTGAGGGAGGACTTCAACGAAACAAAACCTCTCTGCGACAGCAAACCGCCCTCCTCTTCCAGCCTCCGAGAAAGGTGGGGCCGCCTCCAACGGTTTGGAAAAGTATACGAGCCATCCTATTCGCGTCTTGTAAGTCGTCCGCCGACTGAGCGAGAGGGCCCCTCTTTCTCACGTTCCTTATCAGATTTGAATATTCTTCTCGTTTGTATTCCAATATCTGTATGTTGTCTCATGGTTTCTCTCTCTCTTCTTTGCGCTAATGTTTGCTCGGTCAGTGGGCATTGCATTTCGCGTTGCCCGATGAGCAAACGCTCATCTTCGTCTGTGCGTAGTCCTTCGTTCTGCACTGGCCGCTGTCAACTCACTTCAACAGTCTCCTTCCTTGCCATTGTGCCTCTGGCCAAGGTGGGTCCTTGACTCGCGGGTTACAACATTATATTCATGAATCATCAGCTACTTGCATTTGCTACGGAGGAATTGTCATTGCGAGTCGGGCAAACCCTAGCAGGCCTCATGAATGCCACACTCGTAAGTGTGATCGGTAGCTCTTTACCCGCCTTTTGACACTTTCTTTCTTAGGGAAATGCGTAAGTGGACCCTCGTTGTACCTCTCGATAGGCTAATATCTCCGTTCGTGTCGTAGTGTCGAGTTGATTGTTTCAGTATGTTGAATTCCATTATATACACTTACATGTCGCATTCTAATTGCACATTTTGTCAGATCATCGCTTTGGTCAAGTGTGAACTAGACATCGTGCAGTCATCTCGTAAGTAAAATGCTCTCCGTCGGTTGCACATCTCCAGACTCACAGCCTCTGCTAGTTGTCGGGTCTGTCTTAAGTAATTTGCGTAAGCTTTCAGTCGTATCATCACCTGTGCCCCATTAATCTTGCCCTGCCACACAGTACTCGTGCTCGGCATGTGTTTCTTCGCGGGTGGTCTGAGGTACTCGGAGCAGGGTTTTGGGATCAGTACGTGTTACTACATTGCATTGTCGTTCACATTGACTGAAACTTTGAACCAAAAGTGACGGCACAGATGAATTCAACTCTTTTGACGATCAGTGTTATCGCCGTTCTTCTTCCTGGTGCCTTCGTGTTGGCTCTTCAAGAGGATTCCGCCACCTACGATCAAACCGCCGTTGGTGAATCGATTCTTAAAATGAGCCGTGGGGTGCGTTCACCAACACGAGAGATAAATGAACATATCTGAGCTCTTCACAGGTCGCCATCATTCTACTATTTAGTACGGATTTGCTTTCCAGTCATGCTTGCATGAGTAACGCATATTTTCTACCTTTCAGTCTATGCATCCTCTCTTGTCTTCCAGCTCTTTTCGCACAAAGGTCTCTACCAAGACGATAGCGAGGAGATTTTGGAATCAAAGAAATACCAAGGGGAGAACCCATTTATGATCAGGAGGTTCCGTCGTGGAAAGCGAGCTGCGGTGCCCCAATTCACAGAAGCCTCACTGGTCGGCTCGCCTCCGTCCTCCCCTCGGCTCTCAGCGCCAGAGGACGGGAAGGCCCGTGCTGTTCAGCCAACCTCCGATCCGGAGTCGGGCCATGCTGTTGTACCAATGGCACTTGAGGAGGAAACCGAGGAACCACAAATGAGCGTTCCTGTGTCTATCGGACTGTTAGTCGTCGTCACTGTGGTAAGTTCATTGGCTATATGCGCTCTTAGTAGCAAAGGTGATCGTTGACGATATACGTAGGTTGTCGCTATCACTGCAGAATTTCTGGTAGACTCCATCAATGGGCTAACGGCGTCCGGGGCCATCACTAAGGAGTTCGTCGGAGTCATTCTCCTCCCCATTGTTGGAAATGCCGCTGAACACGTTACGGCGGTGACGGTGTCTGTCAAGGACAAGTTAACGCTAAGTCTGGGTGTTGCGGTCGGTTCCAGCATCGTGAGTTCTTCATTATGCACCGTTTCCAGAATGCAATAACCTCGTCCACCAGCAAATTGCGCTCTTCGTCATTCCGTACGTTGTCCTCTCTTCCCTTCTCGGGTTGCCGATGACGGTGCCATGGTTGCTTACCTTTCTCACTAACACAGACTTATCATCACGTTGGGATGGATACTCGGCAAGCCACTCACGCTGCTGTTTGACCCTCTCCAGTCCATCGTCATGTTCTTCTCAGGTGCGTCCCTCTGCCTTCCGCTTTTACTAATCCATCGATCTGTAACTCGTGACGGTCTGTGTAGTGCTCACCGTCAACTATATTGTCCAAGACGGCAAGTCAAACTGGCTCGAAGGGATGATCCTAATCTGTACGTTTCTCTCATTTTCTCGACCCGTCCATGCCGATGCACGGGCTGTTTTTCTTATTGATCACACGTGATAACCAGGTCTCTACCTCATCCTCTGTGTCACGTTTTGGTATTACCCCGGTATGTCGTTGTTTTCCGTGGCTCCGGTGCACGCACGTGTATTCGATGGTATTCTGACACATGTACATTTCAGGCACTGAGCCCGTGTTGACATGTTGAGGTGTTGAAAGACACGCCTACTTGGGCCCGAGCATCGTGGCACAGTCAACATGCTGCTGTGCACCTCCCGGCTACTCAAAATATGCACCCTCCTAATATTTGTTTACGCTGTGATTACAAGTTTATTTAACGACTTCCCGACGATCATGTAGAGAGTTCCCACCCAATGATCTTTTTTGGTTTTTAAGATTCTTCCACCGACACTTGACGATCCCGTATTGATACGGACTCGAAGTAGTGTCACAGTGAGTTTGAACTAGGCCGCGTACATACGGGGCAGCTATCAAGGTGAGACACTACAAGCACGATTCGGTCGGTGGGGAGTTTCAGGCTATGATTGTTTCATTTTCCCATGACATCCGTACATACCCCACGTAACAAAAAGGAATCAAGCAAATTAAGCTTCTGATGGTTCCAAAAGGCTCCAGACCTCAAACGTCAGTACTAGGATCCACCGTGCGGATATGATCCTACAGCTTCGCCATGTTCCCATCGGCTAGCGTCACCGCGGCGTTGGTCAACACGCTAGTCCCTCGCTCCTTGGTTTTGGTAGCTATTACAATCACGAAACGTGAGCACACGCGTCCCCACCATTTTTATGTGATTTTATATTTGAGAAAAAAAAAAAAAAGCGCGACGCACTGAATATCACTGTATGGCCTTCCTTCCACATCTCTGTGACGAGCGTCTCGCCGGGGTACACGACGCCAGCAAACCTACGGGGTAGGGCATGAGGAAACATCACGATGAACCTTGAACCACAAATAACGTGATACAGGGTGCCCTCGGAACGAGGACCCCAGATTTCTTTTCTTTTTTTTTTTTTTTTGGTTCGCGACGTACCGGACTTTGATGTCCCGATAAGGACCAAATGCCTTGAGAACATGCTTGCCCGCGATCCCCATGAAGCAAAGTCCTTTGTGTCATCGTAGCCCCACATCCGTAATTCATCAACGCGGAGCAAGTCGATCCAGTAAAAAGTGGCGTACCGTGTAATATCGGCTTGTCAAACCCGCCCAGCGCGGCAAAGTCAGGCAGGATCTGGGGTCGAACCGACCAATTCAAACGTCGTTCGTCCAATGGGGATGCCAAGTGGAATCATATAAAGCATATATGTATATGGTGTGTGTGTGCGCGCGCGCATTCAGACCCGCATTCACTAAAAGAGGGAGGGAGACGACGCCTACATGTAACGGATTATAATCCCCGCTCAGACTGATGTCACGCAATCGAACCCTCGATGAGAGATTGCCCGAGATAAGAATGAGGAGAACGATGACGGGACTCACCGATATAGTACAGCCTGGGTGGCCGACGTCTTTTCTTCCATGACAACATCCGGCGCGCGTTTCGGTGGTACATTTGCTGCTGTCGCTGCACCCCTATCTGAATAAACACGTCCGAATCGCGTGGGTGACGGGAGAGAGACGTGGCCGAATTCGGCCGATCAAAAGAAAGACGTACCGGTTCCAGTACGCTTACCACCGAAACCGCCCGCGCCACGGATGAAGACGGTGACTTGGTTTTCCAAGAGGAGCTGTCCCGTGTCCTTGTCCCTGGTCTGGACAAGGGTCGTGACAGAAGCGGCCTTGCCCTTGTCTAGGACTTCGAGGAGCCTGTAATCCGTGTGGTCAGTTACCCGGTCAATGGGCTTGGGTTCATGACTCACCGGGTTGAGTTTACGACGTTTGCTGCAGCAGGTATGGGAGCTTTGATAGACAAGTATTGTTCGCCGTGCAAAAGCTTTGCCTACAACAGAAAAGGAAAGGAAAGGCGCCACCACCAGCCAAATGGCAGCAAACAGTCTCGTTAGATCCGGATTGAAGGCGGGGTAAATTGACGTGAAACACATACGGGGTTGAAGTTCGGGAGCCATCGGAGTGGTATCGCTGAGCTAGCACCAAATTGTGGGATGACCCCAAAGGTAGGGAGAGCACCAAACTCCTCGTGACCCTCGTACGTCCATTGCAGTTCTTGCTCGGTAGCACCGATACCGATGTTGTAAAGAATAACGTCTCGTTCCGTGTACGAGTAATCCTGATCCTCCAGAACCTGATTCTTCGCGTCTGCTACCAACTGCGAGTCTTCCGGATCGACGAAAACGGCGGGTAGCTTGGACATGGTTTCGATTGCTTGCTAGTCAGGAAGTATTGACGAGATTGCTGGTCGAATGCGCTAGGGAACTTTGAATGAAATCACATGTCAGTGTCCTGAGTCGGTGTTCCGGGAGGTCCACCCAAGCTTTCTCACGGTTCCCAAATTCACCTGTCATTCAACGCTAATCTACAGTGCACCCTATTCCCATAATTCCCAGTCGTTGGCATGCGGCACCAAAACCACTTCCAGCGTGAATTTACCACTGACGAGAGTGTTGCGAACTTGCATGTGAGTCATAGATGACACCTTCCGTGATCCACCCATGTTACACTGGGTGTTCGGGCACAGAAAACACTATCTGGGACAGCTGCGGTTGCCCGAGTTGTCCAATTTGCCCGGGAATTGAGGATGCCTTTTCGTGGCTCTCGGGTTAAGTAGGTCTATGACTGAAACTAAAAGCCTCAACCAATCATTGATTTCATGCATCGTGCAAGCACAAATGCACTACTTCCTACTCCCAAACCATTACTACAGTACATCCCCCTGTGCACTTTCCGACCCCACCAGGGGGATTCGGTCCTCGTTGTATCTGCAGATACTGCAACGTTACATTGGCCTATTCAACATATTTGGCCTACCCGCAGGAGTGTTCATTCTCCTACAGATCCGAGGAAACTGCCCTTCAAGCCAGCAGATTTTGCGCACTGAATATGGTGTTTTCGCCTTGCGATGGAACGACAAATCACAGCCGTCGTCTGTAATGTTGTTGAACAGAGCACAGGTCTTACGCCATCTTCCATATCCATAACTGAAACTGTTCCCTTGCGGTACTAGGCCAGCCATTTCCCGTGTTTTATAACTTACACATATGATGTGAGGTAGTCACATGCAGATGGAGGATTTATCCTCTCGAGCCGGTTCTGGTCCCATCACTTCTCACCAGGAGGAATCTCTGGATCATGAGCGATTAGTGCTCTCAGACCGCTACGGCCCACTGCATAAAGCAGTTCCCCGTTCCCCTTCCCATTACTGGGGGAGGGGTCTCCATCCCGCCTGCACCCAACTTTGTGGGCACAGACTAAGGCACGCCAGCCTCAAGTGGCAGTTGGTCATGCAACTAGTGAACAAACCTTCTTTGTGGTCTTGACATACCACACCATCCTATCTGAGCATGGAAGGGTTCCCTGTCTCCAAAGAGTCGGGACCTTTTCATCTACTCTTACCCATACCATGGACCATCCCCCCACCAAGAGGATGAAACCCTTTTACTCCACTGGCATGTTGTGGACGTTCAGAAGCACCCAGCTGGTTCGCCAGGCCAGATCGGACCAAGGGCCCTTGCTGTTTGAGTGCGATTCTACTCCTGCTTTTGTGTATGTTTAGACACCGCACAAAGGTGTGATTTCCCTGTAAGCAATTTTTCACGGACACGTACACTTCCCAACATATGCAGGAAGGAGGGCCAAGAATTGTTCTGTCTTCTTGGTCTCCTGTTTCGCTAGACCACCACAAGTGTTACAGACGGTCAGCTCAACAAGCGTGCCTGGGGATCCACTTGGAATAGCGTGGAAACCATTTATAACGGTCGACCCAAGTCTCCCCTTTCCCTGGCTTTTGCTTTGCATAGGCTCCTTCCTCAGCCTTCAAGGTCCGGTCTTTGTCGCCTTTTCAGTCGCCAATTTCCTTTTCCTCTTGGCCTTGGTTGGCACAGCCGTTGTGACCATGGGCATCTCCTTCTTTTTCCAGAGTTCCCTAGCCAACCTACGCTCCTGAACATCCCGCCGTCTGCCCCGTTTCCGAGTGGGACGTGGCATACTCAAGGTGTCTGCTACCTCCACCAAGACACCTTTCCATTTATCAGCCTTTTCAAGTGACAAAGTGCTATCATGACGCACCTCTGGTTCCACCAGAGCAAGGAGCTTCCATGTTTTCCCTCGGAAGCTAAAGGGGCTCTGATCGCTGAAGCAATTTGACAAGTTCCTAAAGAGTCGGATTGTTTCTCGTCTGTGCATTCCTGGTCAGTTCTTTCATCCCAATTTCTCCACCCAGGGCTGTGCCCCCCCAGCTCGGTTCGGAGCTTTACGCGGTACATTCATTCCCTCACGAGATGGTTCCCTGCTTCGGGCGTCGGTAGGGTACCCAACTGCCCACGTTGTGGATTAGCAACTCCTTGATCGGAATTGTCAGGTTCGCCACATGAAGGCTCCACAAAAAAACCCTCATGGTGAACTGATCAACATTCATGCAGGTCAAGTGATACCCATAACATCTAAATCACAGTGCATTACACGCTTACAAGATACAATCAACATCCAAAGCCACCTCGGCCATCGTGCCAGTCGAATTTACAGTTTTGACTTGACACGCTCCTCCGCGGTGTTGTCCAAATTCGCCATGAGCGTCGCCATGCCCTCTGCCGCCGTCGCTGGATGTGTCGCCCGCCCATCATCTATATGGCCGACCCAGTCAGCGACCGACCCAAAAGCACGTCAAGACAGAACACGTACAAAAGTTGGTAAACATGTCCCATTTCGCGAGAACATTCTCGGGCGTCAAGGCCACGTTCGTCGGAAAACCGTGTCCGCCCGTCCGTTGCCACCGCGTCTCGGCTGCCCAACCACCCGATATTTCGAACACTCTCCCTGTTGTCTCGGTGTTGTCTTGGCTGGTGAGGTAGCCCACGATGGGGGCGATGTAATCGGGCTGGGTGGGTGTTCGTTAGTGATCGAACTTTCCAGAGATGCCAAGGGTAGGGGGGGGTTTACCTTGTATGCGTCGACCATCTCTTTCGGCCTGAAAATCGCGTCAGCGAGGAATTGTGATGCGGGAGTAAACGTTGACCGACCATACTGTCATCGTCA
>JBBPQD010000119.1:0-19751 GCA_038092355.1 Caloboletus inedulis
TCACGTCTAGACTCATCCCTACGAAGGCTACGCCCAGCAATTCCACTTTCTACAGCCTGAAAAATCCGGTGTTATTCTCCCAGCCTAGGTTGGAGGAAGGTGACGCATTCCTACGCCAAGCCAAGAGCAAATGTGAAGACGCAGGAAACAGGTCGCGTGTCGAACCCGTAACAACAACGGTTGGCCTATTAGCACAACTATTCTCCCGTGACCATGCTTATTTAGTTATCGAGCTTCCTGACCGTAAGTGCTACAATTTTTTTGGGTCCTGCGAGTTCGTTTTTGACGACCGCATTGTCTTTTAGCAAATCTAGAGCTTATCAGCGCAACAAAAATTTTGAGAGAAAATCATGCTACCTTATTCGAATGTTTGCAAGTAACGGTCAGGCGCCTGGGAGGGTGGGCTCCGACAGACGTGGAAGAAAACCTGAAAGGTGGTACTCTCACAGAGGACATCGCCGCGCTGCCAACTGCTTTCAAGGAGATTCAGGACGCTCTGGTGCAGCCACGCCGGTACAATGTATCCAAATTAGGTGCTGCGATATTCTCAGTGCTGACTATGGATCATCCAGACGGCCGATGTCGAAAGCAGCCAAGAATTTCAGATCACACGGAAGTGGTTCCAGACGCACTTTGAACGTGTCTTTGTGCCTGTCGAAACCAAATCCAATGCGTTGGTCCGCCGTCGGGAATTTGCAGCGTTTTATAACGTTCTCCGGGGTTTCAACGATGACGTGTTCAGGATCGCCGGCCACAATGTTTCTTCGTCCCTCAAGGCCAGTAACTTCGCGGTTCATTTCATCCAGCCTCCTTTTTTCTCTCTCCTTTCTTGCAATTTTGAGTACCAACAGTAGGTACTGATTCGCATTTTCTTTGTCATTGCCACCAACAATCCCGCAGGGACAAATCGTGGGGTTTCCCGATTTTTGTGGACGCCGCACATCCCCCCAATGCCTTTCGAAAATTCACACCCAGAAATGATTGCATGGTTTTCTCTTCTCAATTCGACATCCCATTCGTTATCTGCGAGGTGATCTCGGATAAGTGGCAAGGCGACCGCTCGCGAATGCTTGTTCAAGCGACTGCCCTCGCGCGTGTGGGCCAATTTCTTCTACGGTCTACCTCGCAGAAGAAGTTTTTCGTGGTGGCTATCTACGTCGACGCCAATATGGTTGCATCTCGGTATATCGTAATGCAGACCGAAGGTGGTGACTCTGAAAGTGATCGTAGGCCGGTCAGTGATCATGGCTGTGTTGGGATATGCTACTCAAAACATTTCACAGGTGTCCATTCATGAGAAAGTCTTCGACCTCCGAGACGAGGACGAACAGATAGACTTTCTTCAGGAGATGTATAATCTCGCAGTACAGGTCACTGCGTTGTCGAGCGAATTGGACCTGGCCAAGACATCCGATCTACATGCCATTTATATGGCCGCGAGCAGAGTAATGTCGCTCTCCAACAAGGGTCATACAGAGACCATGGGCAACACTATCATGCATTCGATAACCGAGGAATCGTCAGGGGCGGAGGGGTTACAAAACGAGGATGATCTAGGCATTTTCGATACCGAGGGCATTCAGAACATCTTGCGCCAGATGAATTACAAGATCGAATTTATCCCATTTGGGGTATGAGTTCCCGTTGTCCGCAGTAGCACCTGTACTAATACTTGGTCCAGCATCCTCACCTCGCTGTGATCGTGAACAAGACTGGAGAGAAATATGGATACCTCAAGTTCGTCAAACAAGAGAGGGAGGTCGAAATTCTCCAATACCTCGTAGGAATCCGGTCGCCGTCAAATCACACGATCTCTGGTGTCCGATTCTGGTCCGTGGAAGGAGGCACCGTGATCTCGATGCCCGTCGCTGGCGGATGGCTAACGTCGTTGAAGAATCGTAACGCACAGTTGTGGTCTGTGGCGCTGCAGTTTGTGGAAGGAGTCGCGTTCATGCACCAGCACAACGTTGCTCATATGGACTTGAAGCCGCGCAACGTCATTATTCCGCCAGAAGGGGGACGTCTGTCTATCATTGATTTCAGTGTGTCCATTCGCGTCCGTAGCCCAGATGCTACATACGCGGGAGTTGTTGGCACGGAGGATTATATAGCTCCGGAAGTTCATGAGGGGTGGTACAAGCCGATGCTGGCCGATCTGTGGAGTTGCGGCAGGACGTTAGAGGAACTCTGTTCTGGCTGTCATCCCTCGGTAGATTGCACGGGAGTTCTCCAGATATCCAGAGAACTCATGAACCCGGATCCAGAGGCACGCCCGAAGATGTCTACTGTGCTGGAGCGGATGGCCCCTAGGCGAGGAGACAATGTGTATGTCAAAGAGTCCCTTATTGTTCTCCGTTGCGCTTATAATCATCAATGCAGCGTTTTACCGACAGTGCAGACACCTCCGCATCAACGTTCCTCCCTGTTGACAATGAGAGCATGAAATAACCCGCACCGCCGCTCTTAGGGTTAAGTTGACTGATGGATTATGAACGTATGTACTTGGCCTCCTCATTGTCATCTACAACTATTTTTGTACATCATCGTTGGACCAAACTACCGTTGGGATAATGAATGCGATGAGCGCAACGCCCGGACAGACGCAGCAGGTCCAGATTTTGGTGTACGGCACGTTGGGGACTCTGCTCTTCGTCGTGACTTGGTCGGTCTTGATGTGAAAAGCTTGTTGGCTTAGCATGGCTCGTTCAGTGTGAACGGTGTATGATGCGTCCGTCGGAAAATGACGCACCTGTTGACGACCGTGTTGCCCTGAACGACGACGCTCTTGACGACGACGTCAGAAGTGACCGAGCCCTGTGGGTTGAAACTCATGAAGCTCTCTGCATCAAAGTGAGTGATCAAGACCTCGTACAATGAATATTCCATGACTACCGCTGCAGTAATTGTCTCGGAATGCGATATCCTGGCCCCTGTCGAATGCCAAGCAATTGTCCTGAATGCAAGACGAGTCAACAAAAATCCTCAGAGCAGCCAGGACATGATTCCGGGTACCTGGTTGATCACAGCGCTGTGCATCCATTGGGTCAATGATGCATAATAATAGGATAGAAACGCGTGTTTACCTCCTTTCGATAACAAGGTTACTTCCGCTGACATCGAAGCCGTCAGTGTTTTTCCCTGCACGTTGAATCGACGTTCAAATTTAATCTGCATAAAAGTGAATGCCCTCACCAGCAGGCAGGCAATGACCCGTTCGAGGGGGCGATGGGTATGGTTGGAGGATATCACTCAGCGAGGGCATGATCCTCCAAGCCATCAGTCCATATTTCCAAAAGGGACCTGGCGGCAAAGAATTCAACGAAGGCATCTTCGAGCTTTGGGCGTCCTTCTTGTGGAGACATAACGAGATGCTATAGATGATTCTGACCGACCTTTACCTGAGGACTTCCAGCGCGCCCGGCAATCATTCAGACAGAAGACAGGATGCCAAACAACCCATTTACAGACTCGGCTCAAGCCTCCCTCGCCCATCATTGATAAACACCGGCTCCCCAGCAGTGGCCACAAACGCCCAAGAGAAGAAGTTGTCAAGGGTTCTGAGCAGGTGGCTGGTCCTTCCGATGGATCAGGCAGTAAACGAACCTGCAAGACCCAGGGAGGGAAGGGGACCAAATCAACGGATTAGTAGAGGGTTCGCGCACTACCCGATATCTTGCATTATAAAGAATAAAGTCGAGAGGTGAGAGCGTCTGCAACGCTTTGCAATATCGCCGTAGTTAGTAGTCTTGCGTCTCCAGGAATCGACTTGTTATCATCCACTCAGCGCTCAATTCGCACCAATGGTCGGCAAATTCTTCATTGCAAAGAAAATACAAACAGAGGCCGAAGCCAACGTAGATACAAGTATGACGTGTATTATTTGAACTTCCTTCTTTGCTCGAGCGATGCCGCTCTATGTCAACAGGCCGGCGTGCACTGCGCATTGAATGGCGACCTGCTCCGGCCGCGTGCCAATTGGAGGTGAGAAATGCTGGCTGCCAAATGGCATTAGCAGTACCACGCGCATCATACGGGTTGGTGGCGATACAAGAATGGAATCCCGAATAACTATAAGATCCAGTGAACTACGAACAAGTTTCATTAGCGTCGGGGTCAGCTCGTCGTACACAAATATACCTCGCTCAGAATAAGAGGTCTATGCCTCCCCTCTTCGCACTCCGCGAACTCGTGGTGAGTCCGGAGCGCCATTCCTTCCCGTAGACCCGCGACCAAAATTGCATCTGCCACGGTCAGTCTAACGCGAGATACTGGCTAAACGTGACTTCTTGAGCGTGGAGGAAGACTGTGGGTTGGTATGTCAGTGTTGAAAACGCAGCGTTCACACGAGCGACAGCATCCGATACGCCACCGGCGAGTCCGTTGGGTTCGGTCGTTCTCAGCGCGACTTGGATGAGGACGACCTATGGCATGCGAACATGTGAGGCCAACGTAGACGCTTGCACAAAGTCAACACGTTACCTTTCCTGAAACTCGGGTCTCTCCTTCAACAATTGTTCAAAGGTCTCGATCTTATGCCTGACACCCTATGACAATTACACATGAGAACGACACGCACATCATAGTCACAATATGCACCTCGGTCTCGTCACACTTATCCCGCCCGACGACCATCCTCGTGCCAGCATAGCGCTGCCTCAGAAGCTGAACCCAGTACTAAACGTTCATGTCTATTCTATCACATCAGCATCCTTCCCGTAGGGCCCAACATACCCTCGACGGTTCGTGGTGGGTTCTGTATGTTGTGCCTCACCTCTGCTTATTCAGAGATACAGTCATGGATCAACCCGAAGAAGTGCTGCGCGTCCTTGGCGGTTTGCCAGAACTCTTCCAAAGCATAAACCTCGGAAACATGTTTTTTTGAAAGCCTAGGCACTGTTAATATGACAGCCACACGAAATGGCGAGGAGTATGCGGACCTTGCAGTCGGTTCATGGCTCGAGCACGCGATCACCTCCTGGTGTGGTCATCTCAAAGGGGACATATTGATAGTCTCCGAGCGGGGAAACCATGGATGATCCGTTGGCGAGTTGGACTTTGTTATGCGGGGGAGGTGGGAACATTCCCTGCAACAATGCGATACTAGAGTCAAAGATCGCAGCACCTGCGCCACCTGACTTTGCATGGACGTTGACTGGCTACGCAGGATGGGATGAGAAGGGTCCAGAGGCATGTCATGGATGTGGAGAGGCGACAACGAGCCTGCGTAAGTAGACTTTAGATAAGAGCCAAGCTGGAACGACTCGACCTGTCACCCTGCCATGTCAGCATGTTTCGTCGAGGCAGAGCAAATGGCCACACGCACGGCACCGAGAGGAGTAGACTCAGTAAAGGACGGCGCATAGCTGTAGGGATCTTGGAAGAACTCTGAACGATCCCCATCATGTGCGAGGATGAGCACACTGAGAATTGTCGAATCGTCAAACGTCAGCGAAATATGACAGTGAGTATTGCTGGAATGAACACCGAGGAAGAAAGTTGGTATCATTCGAGGGTTTTGATATCTCCCGCCGTGAAAATGTCACGGTCCATTCCTCGCCATGCTAAGTTGTAGGCCTTAATGCAACTTCTTGTACGTGGTTTCAGGCACCGGATAACGGTGGAGATTACATAAGGGAAAGAACAAAAATACTGCGCAAGATCCGAAATGGTCCAATCCGCAATGTCACAACAGTCACGCACGAAACACAGGTTCGATCGCCAATCTCCATGTTCCAAAAATGCGGAAAACAAACGTATGCGACGAGACTAATATCATATCATTTTTAGTCTCGTTCACGGTGGAGATATCAACCGTACTCTCGATGGCAGGTCTCGTCTTCATTATCTCAGGAGGCCCCCCTTCCGTTGCAGTCGTTTATCCTTGCTAGCGCGCGAATAATAAAGCCGAAGGACGCCTGGACGCCTGCATCTCTTCCTCTCAACCGCTCCTCCATTATGCTCTGCTTTCGACCCAAACATGGTTGCATCAACCAGGAACGAGGGCCTCTACGATGTAGTTTACAACACTGTCCTTGCGATGCCTAACTGCCTCGTCCTCGGCCAGGCAGGCGAAATATGGTGTCGACTTCGAACGCAACCTCATCAACGCCAGGATCCGGGACTACGTCACCCCCAGCACCAAACAACTTTACGAAACTCTACTTATCGGCGAAATACGTCCGACTATTTGCGGCACGAAGTTTTCCGCGAAGGGCAATCACTACATGGGTTCCTCTAAATGTATGATCCGATTCTGCTCTATACAGCTTGAGTACTGATATGCAATACCCAGCCGACAGACAACGGTCCACCGAAAGGACAAAAGGTTCGGCTATTTCTGTACGAACACCCCCAGGCTGACCATAGATCAGAACCTTGTTGCTAAACCGTGGGCTGCTTGCGCCGACAGTGATACTATCGGAGATCCAGACCACATTCACGTCGTTACCGACCCTATGTACGCGGATTCATCTCCTGAAGATGAAAGCGACCTAAAGGCTGGCCATGGAATCAAAAAGAAAAAAACTATCGAGAGTCTCTGCAATCAAGAGCGAGTTACCCACCATGGAAGGATGAATGTCTGCATTATCACGTTACGACAATAGCGTCGTTTGAACATGGTACCTCTAGTCGACACCGACTCCCCCGTTAGGCCAGAAAAAGTCCAGGAAGAAGTCAACTGTCGGCGAGAAGTCTGCGATAAACGGTTCTGAGCTTTCGTCTTCTACTGTCTTCGCAGAAAATTTGGACATGCTTGATTAAGACGAGGTCATAGCAGATGCATGCGATCCTGTCGCGATTGATGCATAAGCCTCTCAGAATGGTCAGCAGCAAACTCCATCTGCTGAAGAGGAAGTCGGGAATGTTGAAAACGCGAGCGTTGGTGATAAGAGCGTAGCGCGTCAGTATATACTGTCCCCTATCGAGTGTCACAAGGTATTAATGTTCTTTCAGTGACAACGAACGACCTTCACAATCCAACCATTACTCCATCGCTCTCTGACGCGTGGAACAGAACTGCTTCCACTACCTCTGTCAGGAGGTCGACGCCACCAATGCAGAGCGTACGATGCTGTGAACAGTATGCCAGTTCTGTGCACATCTGATCTCAACGATCACTTTCTAGATGGTGTGTACGAGGCTGGGCTGGCAGGGATGCATTAGGCGTATGTCAGCGATACACTGACAAAGCCGCAAATGGACCAAAGTATGCCCTGCCACGCCGTAAATGCCAAAACGAAAGGTGGGTCGCTGTTTCGTTCGATGACACTGTCATCCTCACTCGTCTTGCTTCAGATGCGCACTTGAACATTTTATCACAAGACACCTATTGCCCCGTCTCGCGTCTCGGGACACCGCCCGTGGTGGCAATGCAGGCTGGCTCGATCGAGGCCCTGACTCGGCTAAGTAGGATCGCTTAGGTGCTCATCTGACCTCGTTCAGTTGTGGAAGAAGCTGTTGGACTTCCGTTTGCATCGCGTGTATTTGTGTACTCTTGCCTGGCTATCGCAGTTTTCTTAACGTTCTCCTGGCACTCCTTTCGATCCCAGCCATCGAACTTCACATCTCTCGCAGGCCACTTCCAACCACCACCATGAATATCGTTCACCCCTTCGAAGTTCACCCTCTGGAAGGCGAACCCCTTGCTATGAGCTTACTGGAATTCAACAACACATTTATTGATTTGGACGCCCAGCGAGCCCAAGAAAATGACCAACACGTTCGAGCTGAAGCACAGGCAAACACCCTCACACTAGGATTAACAGGCTTGAATGTTCCTGCACGCGCGCGGGTCGTTATAGAGCCTCTACGTGATCGCCTACGCCAGCCATACGAGTTAAATATTTCCCGGGACTACGACAGTCTTATATCTTTCACAGATGAACTTCCTGTTACTCGGGACCTTTACATATACCGCGTGTTTCATGCAACAATGACGCTTACAAAGAGCTTGCATGTTAAGGTGTTCATGCGCACGCAAGCAGGACAGGTGAGCATTGGTATTGATGAAACCATACTTTGACTTACCAAGTGTCACCCTTTGGTAGCCTCCCCAGCTCGTGCATCCTCACAAGGTCCCAAATGTCTGCATTGCACAAATGGGAGCGCGGCACTGCATTCGCATTTTTTTCCCCGCCTTAATGCAGGCTGCCGAAGGCCACGCAGACCTGTCCGAAGATCATCTGGCAGCTATCTACGACCGCGGCTTATACCCTGCCATCTGTCATCTTGCCCCTGAACTGGCTACCAATTGGTCCCCATCCTACGCCGCAGCCAAACTGCGAGCCCGCAATTTCAATGGCACCTATCAAATCGGTACACATCCCTTTCCTGGAGATACTGCTTTTCGTCTAGGATCTACAATAAAGCACTACCTTCGAGCTGCGCTTCCATGGGCTGATGGATGCGTGTGGATGGTGCAAATTCAAGGGGTCAAGGAAGCCCATACCCATGCTCCTAACGACTTGCTCGCGAGCCACACTTCTTTCGAGGTACTTGTGGATGGTCTTATACGAAGGATTATCCTGCGAGGGCAATCATGGATTGATGTAGGGCTGCAAATCTCTTGGGAGAATCATGTGCTCCAGTGGCGCACCGACGCACATCATTTCCTAGTGAAGGAGTTCAGCGATCTCACACAGAATGTAGCCGCCCGTTTGTGTACTTTGCCTTCCCGTTCCTACTGTCGCGACTATGTGGCTGGTTTCGTTGACTTATCAGGTTTCCGTGCAACACTCAACCCCAACGACCCAAACACTGGTGCTGCCTACATACAGGCTTACACCACTGATAAGTCGCTCATCGCTCACTTGGAGGCCGGGAGACATGGACTGTTCATGCGGGGTAGAGATGCCCTCCATGGAGATGGCGATGACCGCACCCCTGCCTACTGCAAGAGGATGACAGAGATCTACCAAGCCGGTGTTCGCCACACCACTGCTGCTCGAGTGGAAGCAAGAATTCCTGCGCACTCAGTCATTGATACAATGCTCGACTTTCCTGAAGAGTTGTTGGAAGGCACGTTGTGCCGATACCCTGCTGTTGACTGGTGGTACGTGAATCCACGAACATCCACTCAAAATATAACTCATGCGTTGCGCCAGGCAGTGGCGACAGATTCGCATGACATGCATTGCAGAGACACTTGCGCTGCAAAATAGTGTCCATCCTTCACTCAGGTACACGAGGGAGGCGCTCAACTTGACCGCTGCTCTGGTATGGCTCGCAAATGGTCTGAATTCCCGTCCCGATGATGATCAGTATGGCCGGGACATCATGATGACCTCATGTCTGACAGCAGGCGGTCGCAATCATGGTACCTTCTTGATCCATCCATCTGCCCAAGGTGCACCACGGGAGTTACCCGTCGTCCGACAGGGCGCAATCTTCCTACGCAGAATACTTTTTCCGCCAACCTCTGGTATACCCCGCTTTTCATATGGAAAGGAAGTAAATGACGCCACCTGGATCCATCTCTTTCGCCGGACGCGGGAGCAATTACGCTTGCAGGCATTACCTCCACCATTCGTTCCCCATCGACGGCTTCGGGAAGCAGGGCGTATCCCAACCCAAAAACGTATGTCACGTCCTCATGGGGTCCAAATCGAAGTCCCATTACCACAACTCGCAAACCTGCAGATCCAGCTCCCCCCCATTCCCCAAGATGTCGCAGAGGATCTGCCCTACGAGGAGCAAGTGGAATATTTTGGGGACATGGCAGAGAACCTACCGGTGGAGTTGACCCGCCTCTGGCAACAATTCCTCTCAGATTTCATGCAAAAATGTGGCAACCTACGTGGTGCGAGAGCCGACGCCTCCCATTGCATTCTTTCCATTCGGGAAAGACAGAACATCACACAGCAGGTGCTCACCAATGTTGATCTGGCTACGATATTCAGGCGGGTTCAGTACCGCACCTCCACCCGAAAGGAATGGGCAGATGCCTTCGACCGTTATTTCAGTCCCTTGGGGGGGAAAATTCCAATCCAGCCGCAATCGTTTCCGAACATGATATACTGGAGGCGCTGGGCAGAGTTAAAGTCATTGCTCCCTGATGCGGTTGGGCATATGAGGCGACAGCTACGTCTCCTTTTTGACCAGCTTCGCTGGGTTCCTCAGCCAGCTTCAGATCGGTTGTGGATATATCAAAGGGATGACAACTTCCATATGTTTCCACAGGGCTGCACCTCAAACGCTCCGCAAATTTTGATGAATCCGTCTTCGGGACCACCACAATGGAACCCCCCTCCTGTTATTGGCGAATATGATGACATGGAAGATGTGATACCGCTACCAAGAGCTAGGGGACCACAGCCTATACCATATGCAGATCTCCGGCAGGAGGAGGAAGAGGGAAGCTCAGATTGATTGTGCGCGCTTGTCGCTGGCAAACATAGTGGCACATCATGTTCATAAGGAGATGGAGATAGTAATACATGTGCATGTATGTATGTTGCCAAGTCAACGAAGCTTCAAGTTCTCCAAAGACGGATTTACTACTAGTACTGCCCTCGTTCAACAGCCCGGGGTCACCACAGACGCTTTCTGCGCGTTTCGTATCAGCTACCGCATTTTTTTCGTCAGCTATTCTACCCCATAGTATCCTGATTCCTAGTTCTACTAGCTACCCACCGATTCAGGACGCCTATAATGCCATCCGCAATGATGCAAGTTGTGATTCCGAGATTCCATTCTCAAGATCTCATTACTGCCCAGTGCCCATCTCATTGCCTGTTGCCGCACGATTGAGTGCGGAGTCTTTCCCTATACAGACGCGCTCACTGATTAAATAGGAACACGGCGAGGAAACGGTCAGGTTCGATGCAGTGCCGGATGCTCAAAGTGATGACCGCATTGGTGTGCAAGGATAGCACGCACTGGCAGTTGGAACGACGGCACGATTGGGGGGAGGTGGGACACATAGTATATGAAGTTGGGGACCAAGCAAAGCCTGCATCGCCCACGTTCGTTTATTCCTTTCCTTGAGTTGATTTCACGACGTGGAATGACTCGGATCTCAGCAGCTCAACTCACTCACGCTCACAGAATTGTCGACGCGTGCATGTGCGCCCGGTCCTGTACCCCTTCGATCTATCTCTTGCCCAGCCAATTCTTGTTCCATATACTCGGTAAGGACTACCACGCGCTTATCTGACGACATTGACTGGGTATTTCGGGTGCCAAGATTGACCTCATGCAAAAAAAAGCCGAGGCGACTCGGAGCTCCGCCAGTGCGCATTTTGTCAAGGACATTCAGGTTTTTGTGCGCTCTCTCTCTCGATAGTACTCACGCACTTGCGGGACAGGACTCCCCATGCAGTGGAACTCCCCCCCCCCCCCTGAGCTGCCTCTGTGCTGCTCGAAATATCTCTGAGGTCAGACTTTGCTTCGCGCAAAGAGCGCTTCTGGACTGTGCGTCCATAGGGTCGCCCTGTTGCAACCTTACATCGAACAACAATAGGGGCCCTCTGAAGCGTATCCCCCTCTGGCTATTTCCCCGTCTCGGGAGCCAGTGGCAATGCAGGCTGGCTCGATGGAGGGCCCGGCTCGGCTAAGTAGGATCGCTTAGTGCTCAGATCTGACTTCGTTCAGTTGCAAAAGGAGCTGTTGGACTTCCTTTCACTTATTTCAGCTCCGGATGTAATATTCAGGATTGGTCTAAATGTTTTGGGGCACTCCGTCCATCTCACGTTACACTTTTTAGCCAAACTTTGCCCTGCACGTTTCTCGACCAACCCACCACGAACCTCGCTGCCACAACCCCCCCCCCTCCGCCTCCACAAAATGGCAATGAAAATGCAAACTCTCATTCTCATTGCCCTCTTAGATCGCCCCGAGGACATATTTGCAGATGGGTCGCAAGCCGAGTTCTGGCACCTCACGGAAGGATTATTCGAGGAGCCAAACCCTGTCCTCTCAGACAGTGAACGGGAGTCTATCAACGCCATGATCTCTGCGGTACAAAACACTCGGGGTGGAAAGGCCAAACAGCGCGTCATCGAGGGTGGACAGCACCCAGCTGGTTACGCAGCACTTCTCAGATGGCATGCAGCCTACAAGTTTAATCCAGGGATATACCGCCGTGTCCAGAAGGCCCTGGAAGATGAAGAACTATCCCCACATGACCTCATTTGGAATCGCAAGCGCAAGCTCGACGATTTCCCCCCGCGGTCTGATGCAGATGGCGCACTGGACACCATTGCATGTGCAGTTTTTGGTGAGAACTGCCTTGCAAACGCACGCGTCGTTGCGGAATTCAAGGAGGCCGTCATCGCTATGATCCACCATGAGTGGGAGCGTCAGCGGAAGAAATATTTTCGGGCAGTGAAGACGCTTGCCAACAAAAAGCTTATAGCTCAAAACGCCTTCTCTGGTAAGTCATCGGGCCTTATGCCAGCTGGCGATTGATGTTGACTACGCGCCATAGACATTGAAAGGAAAGAAGAACCCACAGTTCCAGAAATTCGGAATGCCATCAGGGCATTGAAAGCCTACAAAGACGCGATCTACTGGTTCCCTAAGGAAGATGACGCAGAGGGTGGGGTACGCGAAATGATGAGTGGACTCGAGGATATATTGCAGATGGCGATCAAAGCTTCGAGGAAACTACCATTAGACAAGCCTATATTTCCAGAGGAGACCATAACACACGCCGGCAAGTATCAATTCCTCAGCGTTTCACATCCACAAATCTTACCGGGTGCATAGAACTTCGTGGGAGGCAACGGGTAGCACGCGTGAAACGAATCGCAGCAGCTGCCGCTGGTGATATCGAAGAGATCTGGGCCACGTATGTGCAACTATTTGGCCTCAAAGCTGCCAGCAATGAGCAGCTGCAGAGTGTCCTCAATTCCGAGGAAGGTGCACAGGAGGCTTGGTCAGAGCTCGCGGATCTAGGGGTTGAAAAGTTCATGCAACACTCTGAAGAAGCATTGTCGACATTATTGAACTTTCCCGATGCATGTCCTACGTTATTCGCCAGGTTTCGATCCGCTTCGGGATTGTGTGCATGGGACGCCGACAACGCCAAGCAGTTCTTCTCCGGGAACCCAGATATGAAACCCCTGCGTCTCCTCTGGCACCAGCTCGTTGGTATTGCCTCTATTGCCGACAAGATATTCACCGCTGAGCCGGTCGAAGTTGGGCTACCAGGGCTCCTCGTTGCAGATGCAGTCGGAGTAGGCAAGACTGCCCTTACGATGGGAGTGATTGCCTTTATTATCGACGCGTTCTACGTGCAAGAGGCAGTGGCGGGTCGTAGGGTTGGAGGCAAGGTACTTCACGAATCCACTACTGGCGTTAGGTTTTCTCCAATCATAGGTGATCATCTTGGTTCCAGATGCTTGCAGTCATGCTAATATGATTGTAGAGAAAACCCCCTACTTTGCGGGACGCACCACAATTGATGACCTCCCCCACGTCATCGTTGTCGGCAACTCACTGGTTCGCCAGTGGATCGCTGAGCTTCGTACGTTCTTCGCTCCTGGAAAAATTGAAATCTATATCTTCCCCACTGCTGAATCAAAATTCACTCACTTTTGGGAGGGCGACTGGAAGACCTCGAAGACGCCTTTTATCAACAGAATTATTCTTGTTCCTCACTCGGTAAGCTGCAAGACCACCTGGCTTATACAGTGTGATTAAATTTCTGCAGGTCATGACGACATTCGGGAGGGCCTTCGATGTACGCCGAAGCCGCGGAAGCAGAAATGCCAACAAAGCAACTGACGAGCAACGGCACGTCAAACTCCCAGTGCTGTACAAAAAATTTATTACCAAAGATCGAACGTTCACTACAGTAATCATTGACGAGGCTCACGAGTTCCGTAACACCGGTGCGAACTGGTATGTTGCGCTGGAGCTCACGAAATCTACAAGACTCCCTCTGCTTCTCACTGCTACCCCACTCTTCACCTCGCCTCGGGTAAGGAATTGGTCATATCTTCCCCCTGTTGCATCAAATAAAGCACAATTATAATGTAGGATTTATGCAATCTGGGAAGGTTGCTCCGCATTCCTCGGTTTTGCGGTAGGGACGGTGACGAGCACGAGAATGCATTCATAAAAAAGATAAGGTCTGCGCGTCGTGGCATAACCCGCCAGGACAAAGCTATTTCAGCAGAAAAGACTATGGCCACCATGGTTGGGAAGGATAGATGTATCCAAGTCATACCTGATTCCATCCAGAGAGTGCGCTTGGTGCACACCGAGTGGATTGATTCCATTCGCGCAGGCTATGGTGGTAGGGTAATACGTCGCACGGTGGAGTCCAAGCGGTATGATGGTAGAATGATCAACGACTCTCTGCCACCTTACAAGATGGTTGTTGTGAAGCTTGTGCTCGCAGAGAGAGAGTTGACGATCATTCGGAAAGTACTTGATGGGTTCAGCACTGGGTAAGTCTTAAGTATACCACGAGTCTCGTTCATCCTAACCAACAAGTTCCTGACAGAGACGCACTTGAAATGGTTGAGGATGGGGAAGGCCTTAACACGGTAAACACACCCAAGCTTTTGTATTGTATGACTTTTGACATTCTTGTCCAGAAATTTTATCTTGAAGGACGCACTAAAGCTGCCTTTCCTTTCCATGAATCCCCATCGTATCCGATTGTCGCTAGTCGTGCTGAATACTCCACAATCCGGTCGACGAAAGCTGACATGTTGGTGGCATTGGTTTGTCATCACTTGTCTACAAATTTTCTCACACCAGTATCATTCGACAACCACCACAAGCTTCCATATGTCGTCGATGCCAGTGATTACCCTATCCTCAACCGGCCATGGGTACCCGGTCCCGATGCAAATGCACCGCCCAACCTTCTCTGGACACCGCTCGAGACAGATGAAAACATACAGCTGCCCCAGTTTGAGCAAGGAACTCGAAAAATCCTGATCTATCACGAGTTTGCAATGATGGCACCATTGATGCTCTCGGCAAGTGGAAACTGTCAAACCAGCAAATCCATGACGTTCAACTTATTCTCATTTTTTTCAGATACTTGAGATATATGGAATTGATGCCGTCGCGATAAATGGTACACAAAGTGTGGAGGAACGTGATCGGACTGTCGTGGCTTTCCAGAATGACAAGAAATGCCGCGTGCTCCTCCTTTCTAACGTCGGTACTGTCGGCCTTAATCTGACTGCTGCAACGGTGGTAATACTCTTCGTAAGTGAACTTCTTCGTAATACAATCCATATTCACCTGCATACAGGATCAATGCTGGTCGCGTATGCTGGTAAATCAAATTATTGGGCGTGCTTGGCGCCTTGGCCAGACCGAGGAAGTTACTGTCTACAATTTGGTTTGTGACCAAACAGTGGATTGTTTAATGACAGACTGCGCACAAGGCAAGGGCTCCATGTTGGAGCAATTTCTAGCCACGCAGCACGGAAGAGGTAAGCCTAACGAAACACTTTCAGGGGGTGCGGTCCTTGACATGCATATGTACAGACATGAAAAAGTTACTTGGATCTGGCAGGCCCCCCATTGAAGCGCTCCCTCCCGAAGGGGCAGGAGCAGATTCAAATCCAGATACGGCAGGCACTTGCAAACCATCCGAGTCTGCAGCTGGTGCGTATAGAAACTGTTGTCTGTTAGCGTTCACCAACGACATTGTTGCAGAAACAGCCCAAACAACTAAAGCATTCAACCGCCAAGGCGAATCAGTCATTCAGGACTCGCCTGAATCCACAGCTGGTGAGTGTAGAGTTCGTTGTCGATGTCCATCCATCAGTAATGCAGCTACCTGAAATAGCCGAAACTGGCAACGCTCAAACCGTCAAGCCACTCAATCGCCAGGGCGAATCAGACACTCTCAAACTTTCGCCTAAGTCTGTAGTTGGTGAGTGTCACGTTTGCTATTGGTGTCGGTCCACTAGTGATACCCCCGCCGAAATAGACAAGTCATCCCATGACCAAGGAGAATCAACCATTGACAATGTACCCAGGAGGTTGGCCACCGAACGAGAGTCTAATTATGTTGCCTACCCCATAGAAGAAGAGAATCAGATATGGGAACTCTCTTCGCAAGGCTCCCCACAGGTATTTGCTTTCTTCTTCTCATAATTCTGTCTTTCCATCCCAGCTCAACATACGTATAACAGCCAACTCCGAGTCAAACTGTGGTTGATGTCACTGATGTATCAATTTCACCCATTATGGCAAGCGCAGCAGTCTCTGATACTGGCAGACCAACAGTCCAGTACAACTTGAAGCGGAATCGTGAGGCGCTATCACCCCCGAAGAGCCCTCCCCGCACTCCACACTCAAGAAAGGTCTACTCCACAACTGTACGGGGTGGTACAAGGAATGCAGATGAAAGAACTGAGGAGCCACCTAGAAAACTTCTTCGTAACAGCCGGGATGCGCTTGGGCTTGTATTTCCTCCCACAGCTGGTCGGAACAGTAGATATGGTTTCCCCCCATAGTCCCTTAGCAGGTAGCACTTGTCTGTCCTGGCTGGCAACCATATACAACTCCGAGAATGAACGGCATGAATTTTTTAGAGAGTTAGGGACTTGGACGGTTTGGGTCGCTTGTATGGGTTTGGGTTCACACGAATTGGCCACCATTGAAGTCACCGCAGATGGTGACTAGGCACTGGCTGGCGTCAAAAATACTGACTTTTAGTAGTACGGCAGGCCACTTATCATCCTCAGAGAACAGGCAAAGAAAACCAGAGGTCATGGCATCATAGACGTTATCGTGGTGTGCACCATCCTTTACCTTTACTCGATTGATGCCATTCATACGAACCTGTCTAGTCCCACATCCTCGCCGCGAGAGCAGTCACAAATCATTTGCACATCCCTCGGCCCACGACGTAGGCTCTCTATCACATATGCACCGCAGGATTCCACAAGATCCTCATTTCGCCAGACGGCGACATCACTGTCACAAACGTTGGCGCGACCATCCTTGGTCAGATGGAGGTCGAGCATCAGATCGCAAAAACTCCTCGTTCAACTCTCCAAGAGTGAAGACGAGATCGGCGACGGCATCACTGGTGTCGTTGGTACGTACTTTACTTGTCTTTGAAAGCGCATGACACTCTGCTTATTCCATCCAATGGTTCACGGCCGTATGGCACGACGACCGGGTTCGGTAGGTTGTCTGTGGTAGTTTTCGAGTGGCGCAGGTGGCGCAGGTACGCCGCTTTTCGTGCACTCGTACCGCTCGTGCTGACACACCATATCTTTAGCTAGCGTCTCCGTTCCGACTCGTATCGAGTTGTAGCGTGCGCCGCTCATTGCGTCATCACTACCGCCTCATCTCCCATGCTTTCTTATGCCGTGGATCCGACGTTTCTCGCCTGACATCCGTTGGACCTGGAAATAGTCCCCAACACCGACCTCCTGGCGATTTACTTGCCCACATTCAAGCCTGGTCCGCCCTTAGAGCAGACACAGGTACTCTCCGACCGACTGAACGACGTGCTCATCAGGTTTGTCTTGATCCTTTTCTTGGGCAGTCGATCGCCTCATGCGACAAATTATGTCCCGGTCAAATATATTACCACACTCCGCATATAATCTGGCCGAGCAGTATGGTGTCTCTATATTGATGCGACATGCCTCAATTATGATGGTAACGCATTCGATGCAGCACTCGTAGCGATCATGGCAGCATTGGAAAACAGTATGTATACGCACACCTGCTCCTTCAATGCAAATGCAATCACACCTGGCTAACATGACGCTGACGATGACGCTAGTAACCCCAGGGGACATTCGACCCAGATACGTCCGTGACCACACACAGTCATACCATCCACGTCTCTATCTCTAAATAAGAACTGCAGGGTAGTCAATCTCAGCTTCGGCTGCGTTGGTGAAAGGTCGGCTACTGTTTGCCTGTAGAATTCACCGCTGATGAAAGGTTTCTCTCACCACGCCAGCGCTTCTTGCGGATCCCATATCCTTTGACGAGCCCTTGCTCACGTCTGCAATCAGTGTTGTCGTCAATGTTGAGGGAGGCGTGGTCAGCATCGAACGGGGGACAATGAGTGAGAAAGATGGTGGTGAAGGAGAGACAGCTTCCCCAATGTAATTCGTACGGGATTGGTGTGTGCTTGTAACCAAGAAATGGGCGGTTGTATTGCTCTCTGAATAAAATGATTGTATCCATAACCAATACCGGCTACTTGGAATGAAATAATAATTGTCTGCGATAGCGTCTTGCACTCATGAATGAAAATGAATCCACAGGGCTGTTTGTGAAGACTCTTCCCGTACTACAGCGTCTCCTATCATGCGTTTGTATTCACCGCCGTCGGGAAAAACGTATGCCGGGGACAATGTACACCGCACTGAAGGTCGGGAGCAGGAGTAGGACAGACAAACTTTTAGAGCAACACAGTGTTTTCCGGACAATTACTTGTTTGGTGACACATTTCAGATCTCAGTATACTGTACTTCTATGATTCCATCTAGTATGGTATTGAAACATCATTCCCCAGAGTCATGGGGGTTTTGAAAAAAACACCATGGCTACTGAAGAGACACCGATTGGAACGCAAGTTCCCTTTGTCTACCCTCAAAATTTCCACTTATATGGCTCACTCGTGCCCTTCCTTCTCGGCTGAGCTGGCCATGGTCTAGATTAGAATGGAAACAAAGACGCGCCATGGCCAGTCGCAGGGCTCGGGGTCGTACTTGCTCGATCCAGCCACGATTGGTGCCATTCGTCCACGCTCCCGACGCCGTGTATGAGGCCCACAGGCTCTTCGCTGCGTACCCATCCGCCTCCGCGACGCCCTCTGTACACGGTATCGTCCCTTGTCTGTCTATGCTTTCTGTGCTGACCACCCACGAACAGTGACGAGGCATGTGAGCAATCTCTCCACCCCCGCCTCACCCCCGACCTACATGCATTCAAATTACTCGGCCTTCCACGCCATCTCCTATCAGGCACATCCTTTGTCCAGCTCTACCTTCTCAGAGTACTCCCGCGAGCTTATTTACCTCTTCGACCCTTCTATACCTGCCTAACACTCCCAGTACTGGCAGGCTACCAGGGACGAATAGGTTCGCTATCTCTCCTATGGCACACCGTGCGTGCTCATCCATCCTGCCTATCTTGCCGACTAACTTGTTGCTGTAGCGTCAGCCAATGCAATTCCTCGGCCTCCTCTAGCTGGGCCCTCGCACCTTCCAACTCCTTAGCCAACTCCGTTCTCCAGCGGTTCAATCCAACATCGGCTTATCCGACACCACCCCCACCTGGCATCCGCTCCTCGTCCTCCTCTCTCGCGTTTGCTCTCAGCTACCCCAGCCAAGTCAAAACACAGCAGCGAGTCTATAAATCAGAAGAATCGGGTCCCTTCTTTAGGGATTTCCTCAATCGTTCTGCCCAGCTCTTGGATTCAAAGCCGGCAAGCACCCCTTAGCATTCACCTTCAAAACTTCACATGCTCCCTCCCAAACCACCTCCAGCCGTCCCCCAACCTTCTGTCACGCCTAGAAAACGTAAGTCTCCGGACGAGCTTATCACCCCTTCTCAAAAGCGCATACATGCGGCGAACCCCACAAACTTGCCTTCTATCTGGAGGCCCACGAGTGAAACGCCGTCTCACAAGTCTTCAAAATCTTCCCGCCAACTGTTGGCATATGTCAATGTTCCTGCGCCCACCTGGAAAACACCCTCGACAATATTCTGTTGATCTGGCCTCTGGAGATGAATCTGCTGACGAGGACGGTGATTATCTGCGTCACAATATCCTTGCCAGCGCCAAGTCCTCCGCTCGG
>JBBPQD010000120.1:0-19743 GCA_038092355.1 Caloboletus inedulis
CTTAGGAGTTCAAGGTAGATCCCCCAGATAGTTGCACGCGAGATGGGAGGGTGGTTCTGCACATTGTAGCACAAGTCAATGAAGTGGCTGAGAGACGCTGGTACAAGGTCAAAGACTTGATGGTTGAAATTGATGTATAGATCACGGATGTGATCAATCGCGTCGTGGGAAACCACTACCTTGAAGTTGAAAGCGCCATAGTCTGCAGCGCATCCGTGGATGAGCTCGGGGATGCCATGCGGTAGGACCTTCCAATTGTGTTCCAGGAACATTAATAATTATGGAAGTGAATCAATGTGGCCCATACCTTGTTTTTATCCCGGCGTTTCCGAGTATTATTGATGCGGAATTGATAGTTGTCCAACTCATGTTGGAGCCAGGGAATCACTAACCAGCGGAATATCATGCTGTAATGGTGGTGTAGATTAATGACATATAGCGTAGACGTGTTAATGCCAAACTTACACTTGCAAGGTATTATGAGGATCAAACCAGCCTTCATTCACTCCCTGGTCAAGGAGCGCCTCAAAACCAGGTGCAAAGCGACGTCGAAATTGAGACCAGGCAATCTCCGGGACGATATTCTTCTTGCTGCGCATCCACCGGTGTTGGACAAATCCACTGAGAGTCGGATCATTCATCTGGCGGAGCATTGTCTGCACATTTGCGATTCCGAAATTCTCAGTGCCAGGGTCGCTCTGGGTAACCATAGGAATGACTAAAAATAATGTGTCAGTCTACATGGTGATAATAACTGGTGACATATGTACATCCAAACTTCTCAACAGCCTCAAGGTAGTAAGATAAGATTAATTGTGGGTTCCGATTCGAGTGCCAAACCTTTAACCAGAGGATGCGGCCAGAGAAGGGCTCAACGCCAATGTGGAGTGCAAGGCCAAACCGTAGCCACTTGTCATGCTGGTCTACGTGGTGGCTATCTACGTTGACGCCAATATGGTTGGATCTCGGTATATCGTAATGCAGACCGAAGGTGGTGACTCTGAAAGTATCAGCGTCAGACGAGACTCTGATGAACTTGGGGGGGGAACTGACCGAGGAAACTGGCAAGAATCTTGGCTGCCTTCTCTGCTTCGCCGGGGAGGGAGAAACCTTGCACGAAATCGCGCGAGCCAGAGGCGACACGCGAAGAGCCCTCTTTGACGAGGGCAGTGGCTTGAATGCCTGCTCGTTGAGCTCCCCGCTTGAACTTGTCGAGCATAGACATGGTCGCGTCGTACAACAGAAAGCGCCTGTTACATAATACGCAGCTACTCTATCCACCCCCACACTTTCCGCTGGTACTCGAGTAATATAGGCACAAGATCAAACAGTCCAAATTCCGGCCAATAAGTATTCACCATGTGTATTTGCGTGTCTTCACAGCACTGCCCAGTTGGTAAGTGCACGAAACATACCTCCACCCAATTGATCCGTAGCCAACTCACCTGCCAAGTCAAGAACCCACTCAACCGTTTGACCCCGCTCGTGCGTACAAATATGTCAAGTGGGGGACTGCCTGCAAGCGATGTGGATAGGTGGGAGGTGATGGAATCTTCGGTAATCGTGCTGTGCGGCGTTCACCGACATGATCAAGAGAACTCTCCAAAGGATAGTGCGAGTGCACTCACCTGCCATCGAAATCGCCGGCGTCGAGGGTTTCTTGAATGACACTCTCAACAGCCGTCGTAATCTCGTCTTGCGACGCGTAGGGTGCACAAATATTGAGAATCGCACTATCGTGCCTGTTGTAGGAACGAGCTCTGTGAGCACGAGCAAGAAACAAACGCACGCGTTATTGTGCCGGGTCATGTTCTCTGCCTTTTCTATGGCTGCCTGCACACTCAGAGGAAGGAACTCCCGTCTTCCCAGCACGTTCAAGCGCACACCATGTTTGTCAAGGATCTCACTTTGCCACGGAGGCATGAATGAAACTCGCCAAACGAGAACAGGACACGAACGTACCCGCGCTGCGCCATCTCGACGAGCCTCTCCTCGGCAAGCTTCATGATCGTATCCACCTCCTCTTTGGGTCGGTTAAAGTTCTCGATTGCAAACGCGTACACGGTCACGCACTGTATGCGTAGACGTAGGCAGAGCTCTAGAACCTAGACACGGGGACACATGAGGGCGTGAGTGACCTTGGTTCACTATAGATACGTGCCCAAAGCAGATTCTTGAACCCATCTGGATGGCCTTCTCTCCCTTCCTTCCCTAACCGCCTGGCATACCTTCTGTTCCCATCCATTTCAAACGAGATGTGCCTCGGCATGGGTCCTGTGGCGAGGATATCGAGTAACCTATATATTAGCCATGTTTTAATGTATGTGATTGGCGAGCAGACAAATGCGAGGAGGCTTGTTGGGAGTGAGAAGAAAGCCATGGTCCATTGACACGTCCATCTCCGTGACATTGGAGGCCTAAGAGCTGCATAGCCACATTTTACAATAGGCGTCACTTGACATCGTACCGCGACGATGGCTGCCAACGGTGACGAAGAACGCCCGCTCCTGCAGGACGAAGAGGTTCATGTCCAGCCAACTACGCCCAGTAAATTCTCCACCTGGAAGATAGTGGCCTCCCTCTCTGCCCTCGTCGTGCTTTTCGTCGGCGGAGCTGCATACCTTAGTGCGCGGACGTCTCAGCAACCGACAAGAGACACCACGCGGTTATCTAACGGGACACACGAGTTCAAGAGGACTGTCATTCTCATTTCCATCGATGGACTCAGGCAAGTTGTTCGTTGCAATCATTTCGGTTCATATCCTGATTTCCACGACAGCGCGAGTTACCTCGACCGCGGTTTGACCCCTCATTTATTGGATATCAGCCAACAGGGACTGAGGGCAAAATATGTGCAACCTGTTTTTCCAGTCAGTTAATTCTCTCATGTCCTTTTTCTATTTACTGAGCTGCTTTGTCAGACATTGACTTTCCCGTGAGTCCCGTTCGACACCAAACCATACAGCTGACGATTCGACTCATCTAGGAACCACTGGGCTTTATTGTACGCCGTTCTAGTCATCTGCATCTGTTCTCCTATCTAATGTGACTTTACAGGACCGGTTTGTATGCCGAATCGCATGGCATAATTGCCAATGTGCGTTCAACTTATCCGTCTCCTCGCAATGGTTCACAATGTCACGTCTTAGAACTTCTATGACCCCGCGACGGACACAGAATTCTGGTACAACCGTGCCGAGTCCATGTTGTTGGCCCATTGGTGGTCCGGCGAGCCAGTATGCTGCATTACTACTTTACAGGCAGCTTTGTTCACGAACCACTGAAATAGATATGGGAGACGGCTTCACGTGCTGGTCTTGTTACCGCGAATCAAATGTGGTGCGTTTCTCTCTTTGTGTATGCTCTCACATCCGTATGTGTGATCCTCGTGTACCATAGGCCCGGCCCAGCCACCACGCTCTCGGGAGCTTCTCCAACTTATTTCGTTCCTTGGCGCGATCAGGTTCCCCTTCAGGAAAAGTTAGATCAGATACTGGAGTGGGTGGATACTGCGGATGTAGAGAAGAGACCAGAACTCATTCTGAGTAAGTGATCTCGGTAATGGAACGTAGAGGTTGCTCATCGGAGGATAGCATATGAACCATCATTGGATCAAGCTGGGCATGCGACTGGGCCTATGTCTGCGCTTGTGAATGTGAGTTCATAAATGATGTTCATACCTCCACCACATGTTGTCTGTCTCAATCTTCACGCTTGCAGGAAACACTTGCGAAGATCGATGTTTTCGCCCGTGATCTTCATAATTCACTCCTTTCACGTAACCTTTCTCAAATAGTAGACGTAATTTTTGTCAGTGACCATGGAATGGGCGATACCAGTGAGGTCGGGTGGATTTACTTAGATGAAGACGATATACTTGGTACGTTTCCTCCTCTCCCAAACCTTTCCCAGTCTTCGTGATTGGCTGATTCATCAATTGCATAGGCGAAACATGGAACAATGTCACGCACTTTGATGGATGGCCTTCTTTCGGACTTCGCTTCATGGAAGGAACAGATGAACGTGTTGTTTTGGAGAAGCTCATTCGTGCATCCAACGATCCAAAATTTAGCGGCAAGTTCCAGGTTTATGCGACAGAATCGTATGCTGGCGGTATGCACTTGTGCCATCTTCAGACCTGAAAGATGTGACTTATTCTCGTTTAGAGTACCTTGAGGAAGCAACACCTATGCCCCCACGCTACCACTTTTCCGCAAACGAGCGGATCGCCTCTATTTGGGTTGTGCCAACGCTCGGTTATGCCCTGACAAGCAAGGAGTTGGGTGAAAAGGGGATGAGCATTGGTGTAAGCTACCCTCCTCTCTCCCAATCTGTACATTGATCTCACTTGTCCGATAAAGAACCACGGCTACGACAACGAAGAACCTTCCATGCGAGCGATATTCGTCGCCCATGGTCCCTTCTCGCATGGTGCCAAGCTCTACTCACCCGATATCCATCCCTCTGCGTGGCACTCTGTCACTGACGGCACCTATATCATACCCGGGTTTGCAAATGTGGAGCTTTATAACCTCATCATGCGATTACTTGATATCGAAGCTTGGGCAGCGCCGACCAACGGGACAGCTGGTTTTTGGGACAAGTATGTCAGTCTGTGATGCGCTTTCTGGGTAAATGTGCCCAGTAGATGGAACCAGAATATAGGATATAGACCGTCTAGCATGGAGAGCAAATATTTGCCTTGAATTCTAACTAACGAATACAGGTGAAAGCATGTAAATAATCATCAGGTCCCATTATCTATTCCTCATTCACTCTTTCGAAGAATTCCCTTAGCGTATCTGCCAACACTCTTGGTAATGCCTCCACATCTCGGAGCACGACGTAGTACTCGAAAGGAAAAGAATCCAGGTAACGTTCCATCGTAAGTTCCATCTGACCGGTAGTAGGCGAGGGCTTGTAGGAGACTTGGGAGAGTGTCAGGATGGAAGATGGATTCTCGCTCGACGTGGAAGAAGTGGTGGCGCCGGCGGATGAATTCAAAGTGGAAGGCGTATTGTTGAGTGCATCGATGACGATGAACACCACCAACACTCTCATCCCTCTCGCCTTCCTCAATATCCTCTTCAACCTCTCGTGATCCTGACAGATACCGTCCGAAATGATGATCTCAAGTTGCCAGAGCTCCCTCCCGCTCGTACTGCCCGAATTCTCGCGTGCGGCTTCGAGCACGGACAGAGAGCCTTCGAGGAACGCGGCGACGTCCGTACGTGGTTGAGAGAACGTGAACGCGTTCAGGACGCGGCCCCCTTCGGTCGGCGAGGATCCCCAGTCTTTTGCTCCCGTCACGTCCGAGCCGAATCCACGGATGAGCTCCCATCCCTGTCCAAACCTCGCCACGCCCACCTCCCCAACCTCGAGTTTTCCGAGCGCTTGAACGACCAATACGACCGTTTGGTACGCCAGATGGACTGCGCCACCGTTCGAGCTGCTGCCACCGTTGCGCATGGACGCAGAGTCATCGACGGCCAGGAGGACCTGGTACTCCCGTCCACTGGGTTTTACTCTCCGCATCCAAATTCGATCCTTGGTGTACTCACTCGCCACCCATCCCACAACTCTCCTCATATTTAATCTTTTGCCGCTCCGGAAGTCACCTCTCAAGCGCGTTGCAAGAGTAGGAGCTAGGATGAGGCGGAGGGACTCACAGAGAGCCAGGGAGAGGGATGCAGTCAGTGTCGCGTAGAGGGTCCAAAGATGCGAGGCAGAGGCGGGGGTGGGGTTTGAAGTATGGTTTGTCAAGGCACTGAGAACGAGCTCGGAGGAGGGTGTTTCTGATTCCGATACCATGTCGTCCTCGGCTTTGGGTGCGGAAGGATCATGAAGACGATGGGATGGAAAATCGGTGACGCCGCTATCTCGTTCCGTGTGGACGACGGCACCCTCGATGTCGGGAGTGGGACGCTCAGCAGTTTTCTCGGCTTCTAACATCTCCATCGCGACGTCTTTCGCCTCCTTCAAACCCTGTTTTCTGTCTGAAGAGTCGAACTCGTCGATATCCATGGCATCGGTATCTGTCTTATTGTTTCCCTCATCAACCAGCTTGAGTTCTCTCAATTTTGCAACCTGCTCCTCGCCCGCGGGACCGAGTGCCTGCATGTCATCGCTCTCCGGTGCGTCTTCCTGGTGGGCATATTCGACCTGCTCTGCGTCTCCATGTTGGGGAGCTGGTAAGGGCTGTGGCTGGTCGGCTGATCCAAATATTTCATCGAGGCGTTGTTGGACCTCTTTGAGTGCATCCCCGAGGGATCGCAGAGGGTTAGGAGATGAAGTAGGAGGTGGCTGGTGGGCGTAGGCGGAACCATGTTGCGTGCCTTCAGCAGTGGAACTAGGGTCTAAAGGTTGAGGTTGAGTGTCGGATGCCGATGGCATAGACTGAGGTTGGTTTTCAAGAGCATCACCGGACCTGGAATAGTCGAGTAGCGTTGACTGAGTGATCAAATGGTCAAGCAACGGTGGGGACATACTGCTGTTTTCTGTGCTCAGGCTCTCTGGAACTTTCACCCTTGTCAATGTCTGTTTTGGCTTGGGTGGAAGCAGAACCTTGTTGCTCCTCTTGGGCATTGTTACTGGGTTGTGGTTCGTTCTCGGACATCCCAGTATCACCGTCACCAGCAACGAGATCAGGCTGAGCGACAGCGCTATTTTCGTTTCCCTCCTCGTCAGGATTGTCTTTTTCCTCGTCCACGTTGCTTTCATCGACAGCTCGAGGTGGTTGCTGATCAGTATCCTGAGGCTCGCCGGACATTGGATCGTCGTTGGGAGTGTGGTCTCTTTCCCGTTCCTCGCCTACATCTTCGCCCATCTGATCGTCCGATACATGTTCCTCATCGCTGATGTCTTCCATTCCAAGGTCATTTCCGTGATCATCCTGTTTGTCCTGGTCCTCGTCAAGGTGCATGTCATCGGGGAGGTCAAGGGTATCGGCATCTGGAATATGTTGGTCCATCGGAGCACCAGAGGCATTGGGGGGTTCCATCTCCTCTGGCGGGTTCTCGTCGCCTACATTGATCTCTTCCTCTCCGTCTCGTTCGTCTCGTTCGTCCCGTTTCCCCTCTTCTTTCGCGTCTTCTGCTTTCTTTTCACCGTTCTTTTCATTGCCTTTCTTTCTCTCCTTCGCCACGACGTCCGAGTCCTTCCGCTGATCCTCCTGCGACCTATCGTTCTGCAGCTCGTCATCACCTTTTCCATCATCACCTCCACCCTCATCTCCCCACAGCTTCTCGTCTACTGCAGCTGGATCCGACTTGTCCAGCTTACCCAGCTGCTCATCTGGCCCTTCATCCCCTTCTTCTTCTGCCTCCTCATTCTCGTCACCTCCTTCAGTCTCGGGCACATCCTCCATCTCACCTCCAAAGTCCTCGCTCATCTCGATCGTATTTTCCTCGTCTTTTCCCTTCTCTCTTTGAACCTCTCCGTCAGCGTCGTCTTCACCTTGGAGCCCCTCCACCTGACTCTCGTCCTCGATTTCCTTGCTCACGTTTTCATTCCCAGTCCCTTCACCCAAACCCGTTCCTCCGAGCTCTGTCGCATGCCCTTTTTCATCGCCGGCGGTCTCGCCCTCTTCCGTTTCGGGGGGGATACAGAACCCTTGAGTTCCGACGGTGTGTACAACAGAGCACACGACATAATCCAGCTTGAAAAGTGCGCGGGTCCACCTCGCCAGACTTTCAAGCAGCTCGCCTGCAAAGGACAAGAAACATGTTAAGAAGGGCATCACTCTCCTCAACGCTCTCTGACGCGAAGCAGGCGGGAGAGATGAAAGATGTGCACTGGCGCTGTTCAGTTGGTCTCGCAGTGTGGGAAGGTCGAGGAGAGCCGTAAATAGTGATGTTGTCTGAACACCGAGTCGAATGTAATTGTCCTTGGCCTCTTCGGATTTGGGGATTGGTTCGGGGAGCGGAGCCGACTCGGAACACTGGCGAAGCATGGACTGGACAGTGATGAGGAGCGCGTCGATGACGCTGTCTACATTTCTGACGGCGCTGCCCTCCGATAAAGGCTGGATGGACTGGGTGAATGAGAAACTGCCTTGTTCGCAGATCCACTCCCGGGTGGGTTGGAGGATATATAACAACGGAGGGCAGGTTGTTGACATCTCTTCGAGTTGTCCTGGAAGCTCACTTAGGTATCTTGCAGCGTCTATGACGGCATCGTAATCATCTAGAGGTGGTTTAATTCGTTATTCTATTTTCTAATCACAATGTTGGAAACGTACCTCGAAGGAGTATGCATGGTATGATGACTTGACAGGATTGTAGCACCTTGGACACACGGTCTCGCCACATACAGGCTGAAGCAATAAGGGTTTGACACCTTCCGATGAGATCGGGAACGTTACTGATACTCTCTATTTCAGAGAAAACAGTCATGCCCTCAACCAGCTCCTCCAGTGTGCGAATGGAATGACTCAGTGCATTGTACATTGGTTCAATTTTGTCATATGTGTCAATGATGATCGTTTCCGAATGTTCCGAGAGAACCTGGAGCCGGTCTACTTGCTGGCGAAGCGCCATGTATTCAGAAAGAGCTTGGGACAACCTGGATGTAATGAACACTAATCAAAATACATCCCTAGGATCACGGTAGAGCTCGATGCTTACCCTGATCTACCCTCGAGTGCCAAAGAGTATCCTGATTCCACCACAGAGATGCCTCGAGAAAGGTCGCGTGTCCCCAAGTCTGAGTGGTGATCCGAAAGTACCTTCCTGAGCGCAGGAAGACACCCACGTAAGCGGTCAAAATAGTGTTCTCCCCTCTCCACAGATGCTATTGCACTCCTCGCGGGCATCAAAGGCTGGCCTCGGATCCAGCATGCGTCCCTCAGCTTGTTGAGAATTTCGGGTTTGACGTTGTGGGACAAGCCACCACGTTTGAGCTCTTTGAGGAGATCGCTCCAAGCCTTTCTTTTACGGAGAAGTAGGTTCTTCTTATAATTTTCTCGCCTTTCTTTGGGTAGATCCGGAGGGATTGTATGACTTGCGAGGTTTCTGGCTGTCAAGATAATATCCGAAGAAAGCTGTTCTACATCCTCCGCGGTATACTTCGAGAGGAGTTGACGGATAGCATTGCCTAGGAAGCCACTGAACCTGCCGAGGGTCTGGTGGAGATTCCCGAGATGAGAAGGTATGGAAGTCGAACTCGAGGCAATGTCCATAGAGGCGACGAAGGATGGAAGAGGAGGTGAAGTTAGGAAGATAGGCCGCTCCGTCTGATGGTGACCCTCGGCGTCTCCGGCAAACAGTGGATTCATTTTGTCCATGACGGGTTGTCTTAGAACATCGCGGAACTTGCGGATGATCTTGTATAGTTGATGATGCGTCCTTTGAGCGCTTTGTTTCAAGGCTTGGATGTTAACATCTTTCCAGCTAGCAAGCTTAATGAATGCTTCAACTTCTTTCTCCAGCGTCCGTCTTTGGTCCCTCAAAAACGTAGAGAGCTGGGGGCCGAAAAGGTGAAAGTACCGCCAGGAGGAGTGGACGATACTACCAACTCGAAGTAGAGCTTCTTGATGGATATGAGATTCTCGAGGTGCTATATAGTGGATGAAGCCCTCGAAGCTGCGGAGAAGGTCTAGGCGGACTTGGAATTGACCGAGTGAGCTGGATTGAATGAATTCGTCCAGTAGCGGTGGGAGTTGTCTGAGGTATCCGTGAAGGCCGCCAGCATCGCCAATTGCACTTTCTTCCACAGCATTCAACGGTCCTCGTATCAAGACTTCGTATAAACGGAACCAAAATTCCGCCACGTCACCAATGAATGACTGATTCTGGGATTCCAGTAAACTCTTCCAACACGATAATTCTAACCTTCTCCACTCGACGATGAGTGTGGTCAATCCGTGCTGATGTTCCTTGAGGTTATTGTCACGGTTTGCATACATCTCCCAATCTTCCGTCTGCGTCAGCAATTGTTCCAGGGCTGACAAAAACTTGGCGATAGGAGTGGCGAAATCGAACGCCAATATGATGTCACAGCGATCAATGAGATGTTGGAGTACCATCTGATCCGGCCAATCTCGGAGGATGGCAATAAGACGAGCACGAAGAGATTGGATCACGCTTGACGCTTTCTTTGCCTCTGGGATATTTGCATCGGCGTAGAAGTTGAAGGACATCAAAGAAGAATCAGAGATGCCGCATATCTCTGTAAGGTGACCATGAAGAACAGAGAGCTGGAGATGTAATGACTGTTTTTCCAGCGAATCTGGCAATGACGGTGGGTGGGTACCGATCCAGGATCGCAGAAAAGTATGTCGTAGAGCATTGAATTTACTTGTAGTGTGACTGATTCTGACCAGGGTGGCCGTGTCGCCCATGAGTTCCAGATGAAGTGCGAGCAATCGGCGTTGCCGATCCGGAGTCAAATGATGTGCTGGCTTGTCGCTGACATGTCCATCTAAAACTTCGGAAGGTTGAAGAGCATCCTCAAAAGTGGGAAATAGCTCTAAAAACTCCCTTTCCTCAGCTTCGGTCTCCGTCGAAATGTCATAGGTCGTCGTATTTGTGCGATATAAAGAGTTAAGTTCCTTCTCTCTTTTATCGTCACGGGCTCGATCTATCGACCAGAGGCGGTAAGCTTGTTCGTAGGCAGTCCTGACCGTCATTGGTGTTGACGGAAATTCAGTACAATGCACTGCCGCGGCGATCGTTAATATGGCCAGCTCAGCGGGGGGGAGATTTGCACTGGGGGGAAGTAGAGCTTGTAATAGCTGTGCACTGCGTGTGGAGGGGAATGCGGCCAGGCTGGTCACCAGTTCCGTGGTATCCTTTTGCAAAGAGATTTGCTGCGAAGCCCAGCGCATGAGGCGGAGACCCAACCGAAGTTCCGCAAATGCCAGACGGAGAATGCATGTGATGTCTTCGAACTCAGTGTAAAGTGTTTCTATGCGCTGACAAAAGCCTGAGATAGACTCTTGGACGACCACCTCGCGATCAAAGGCAGAAACATCTCCTGATTCCAGGACGCGCGCCAAGTCGTCGATTTTGGCATGGTGGGTCACTTGGTTGATGAATTGCGACACCTCCAACCAATAGGCGTGTAGATTTGTTAGGTTGTCCCGAGTTGGAACGTTTGCCGATGCATGTGGAGTGTTTAACATTTTTTTGGCGCAAGCTTCAAGGTAAGCAATAACATCGTTTGTTTTATTGGCTGCTGTTCGGAGCTCCAGCTGGACGTGGAATGCAATTTGCTGCGTCAGGAACGCCGCTTGGTCCTGGGCGTAAATGGTCGCGCGGCGTATCATTGCGGCAGGATCGATGGGTATATTGGGAACGAAAAGGTCAAGGACAACTCTGCTCAACGCGATCCAACATCGACCGAGTTGAGACACCGCGATCTCCGATGATGAAAGCACGTCCGCATTGTATTGTAACGCAGTGGCCAAATGTCGGGTGGCCTTTCGCAGAGGTTCATAATTCGTCCGTCCCACGAGATTGAGAAGAGTCTTCGACGCTTCTATGCTGTCTCTTGGGAGAATTGTGCGCATATGATGGAGAGTGGTTTCATCAAATGAAGTCGCAAAGCAAGAGGCGATCTTGATAAACGATAAGCCTGTATTACGTGCGAGCTACCGCTCTTGCTCACCAAAACTACGCTTTGGTTGAACAATGCCGTGAGCTGCTGAAGCCGCGAAGTGTTCGTAAAGCACTGTAGCACAGTTAGTCCGATATGACGCTTGACCAACTCCCTGTGCTCTTCGAGCGATGCCAACGAGACTCCGAGAATTTGACTGTGAAAAGAGTGAAAAAGGGTAAGCATACAGAACATAAGCATACAGAACACAAGATCACACCTCTTTTCAAAGGCACTGAGAAAGTGGGTTGGGCGGAAGATGATATGCGGTCCACTGGCATCCTGAAAACAGGTGGGTCGTTGGGGAATGCAACTCTAATTCTTGCTACATACCACTTCTCCTGATTCTGTGTGCCATAAGGCTTCAAGCCATTGGGTCTCCACCGTGGCGATGATACTGGGGGGAACTGGAATCACGTTATGAAGAACAATATGAATAAAAATCAAGTTCGCGACGCACTGTGACAGTCCGCATCATGACTCCATATCACATGTTGGTATGATGCAAATCGCCTCAGATCCTCGTTCGGCTCCTCGAGAGCCGTTCGAATAAGTCGTTGGAGCGTCTGTATGATCCCCTGCACGTTGCCATTTCACCTGTCTATCCTACAATGCCTGTTATACAGCGGACTTACATCTTTATTTTCCGTACGAAGATCGCAAAGAACCTGCAACTCGACCAGAAGGGAAACAGGATTGCAGGTCCCGTAAAGACCCTTATTTTTCCTAGGGACCTTGGATACCCACTACGGAAGAGAATCAGGATATCGCAGAGAATAATGTAGACGATTTCTTACGTCTTTGACTTGGCTAGATATATGTACTAGTCGCTCAGTTTTGTCTGCCTTTAAGTACATCGGCAAAGTCGCAACAGCAAGGATTTCCAACTGCTCTCGACGTGACACTGGATAAACCAGTCAGGGTAAAGGTAACCCCTCAAAAGGCCTCGCATACCTGGTTCTGAAACTTCTATAGGCAGGCAAGCCAATAACCTGATGTCTACCGAAGGAATCTCCGTAGGTCTAGCTACGCGTAGTTGCGACCATATGTCCACTAGCCCAAGACCGGAAGACGGAGAGATCGCGTTCTCGAGAATAACAGACGCATGAGCAAGACGCTGGTATGCAGGAGAATGATTGTCAAGTGTTTTTGAGATCAGCTTCGATAGAACTTGAACGCATGAATAATCAAAGTTTTTTTGAGCAAGAACCTGACGAAGACTCCTCGAAATGCTGAGAAGGTTCGCAGATGTACTACAATCCTGCAACTAACATGATAAGATGGTTCAAGCATTGGGACAAGATGCTCACGGATTGAGAGTCAGACAAGCCGAAGAGCTGCTGCTCGAGTAACTTCTGAGCAACTGCCCGTACCTCCACCAGTACCAATTGCAATGCCTCCATCAGATTCGACGGGCATTTAGCCAGTGCATTGCCGGGCGAGTTACTTGACTGGTCCCACATAGCGTCGTCACTCTTATCAAGGAGGAGGGCAGCGAAAAGATGCAGAATTTCAAGTTTCAACGCATGGTGCGAGCAGTATCCCGCCCGTTCTGTACAGCATGGACATGGTGGATAAACCATGAAATCATCCATTGGCTATATATTTAAGCGAATTGAGTACATCGGTGTGGAACAGCGGATGCAAGTCCCGCCTGTCATATGAACACTGACCAACACATCGTCCAACGGGCACGGGGCGATTTGAGACACTCTCTTCACCCTTGAAGCAAGTGATTTAGAGATCTCACTGAAAGCAGGATCTGCGAGCACAGAGCATAGGAGTCCGTTGGGTGACGAAACCAATAGATAGCGCTTGAAGATCCAGTGTAGAAGCGGGGGAGATGATCTGATAGCGAAATAAACGAGCGCGCGTGACATGTGAAGATCGGAAACGTCCATGATCGGCGCATGAACGACCAGGGAGGACAAAGTTGAATCGTGGTCAATACCAACGGATGGCAGAGGCGGAGATGAATCATGCGAACACACCGAGAGTATACCTCGGCGTGCCTGTTCGTGGGATACATAACAAGTCGTCGTCGAGTCAACAGGAAGGCGAGAGTGCACGAGTACGCGGGACTGGTCCTCTTCAGTGAAGCAAGTCAGCAGAGAAACTTCCACACTGCGATTGCGCATCGCCCTGGACAGTTCGCCATATTGAGGGTCCACGGTCATGAGCAGACGGAAGTTCGGATGCGGTGTCAATATCTGTACCTCGCCATTGACGAAGCCCCGTTCAGTTAACACCAGGTTACCGTTCGGTTCACAGAGGGAGTTGAGTCGATCGAGGACAGAAGGATTACACATATTCGCGCCATCGAGAACAAGCCAGTGACCGCTCTTCATCGCCCGTGTTAATGGACCATCGATCCACTCGAAACGACCCCTCGCAGACCTAAATTGAGCCAAGTCACGGACTCTAAAATCCAAATCTCGCCGAGCTACATCAAGGGAGGAGTCATCGACGTCAATCACTGACAATTCCGCCAAAAGCCCAGAGACAGCTTGTAAAATCGATGCAGATGTTCTCTGACCAGATAACAGTTCGCGCTGTACGACCGCTCGGTATTGATATTTTGAAGTGATCCCACAAGTAGAACGCGTGAACATCTCGGTGAGCTGGACTGTCTCCTCTGCGACCGCTCTGATTCGTGCTAAATGGTCGACTTGTTCGAAGCCACCCAGGATATCTGTTGTGTCAGTTGCCTTGGAGATGTGGACCTCATCGAGATAGTTGCCTGAAAGATTAGCAAGGGTTCTTATCAAGTTCGTTTTACCACTGTTACGAGAGCCAGTCACGACAACTAGCCAGGATCTCGAGAGACATGCGCCAATGGCTTCGATCGCTGTAAGATGTACCTGTAGGACGTCAGAAGTTTTGTGAGGCAAAGTCACATTGTGCCTCTTCGTGGTGTAGTAACCAAATTGTAGATGCGAACTCGAGATGACAGGGTATGGGTTAGGAATGCTCGGTGAATCTGAGGTCGAGAAAACCTCGTCGAAGATGGCTTGGGCGCATGCGCGATCTTGCAAATTCCTGAACCTGCTCAAGTAGACGATACGGATGAAGTGTCGGGGATAGTTGGTTATGTTGCATGTCCGTAAAAGTTCACCCCATCGGATGATATCCCGGAGATTGAATTCCCAAGGACTCCCCTCCCGACCGAAGGCGCGTTTGTAGACAACCTCATGATTCAAGCGAGCGTTGAACGCGATCATGGCACGGAGGACACGGTCGTCACACCCCTTGTACTGTTCCCGGCAAACAACTAGCATATCATCGGGAGTAAGCTCCTCAACGTAAACCTTCGTGAAACGGTCGAGAAAAGATTTTGGGAGGCCTTTCCTGCCACCGCCTTGGTGCAACGGATTTTGAGCGGCAAATACTCGAAACGAGGGGTGCCGAGTAAAGCTGCGTCCCAGCTCAGGTATGTAAACCGTGCCTCGATGATCCAGTACCGCATTCAAGCCTTCGAGGACCGCCTGAGGGGCAAGGTTCATCTCGTCGAGAAGAACCCAGTGGCCCTGTTGCAAGGCTTGTAGGAATTCTGCGTCTTTCCAGGCGAACTCTCCTGGCGCACCATTTTCGACAGGTAAGTCAGAGCCGAACAAGTCTATCAGATCGGTCTGGTCTGAAAGATTGATACGACACAGGTGATAACCGGCGATCTTTGCCAAGGCAGTGATGAGGGAGGTTTTCCCAACCCCAGGGCTCCCCTCTAAGAGGATTGGCTTGTGGACTTGGCAGGCCCTGACCACTCGCAGAGCATTCTCGTAAGCAGTCGGCGCTTGAAGATTGAAGCTATGCATCATTGTGTTTGCTGATCCCTTGGGGAGTGTGAAAGGGCCAAATTGAACGAAGGTAGAAGGGTTATAGGGGTGAGAGGACGTATCCCGCGCATCAAACGGGACAAGTTGGCGCAACTTGTGAATGGCCTCGTCCTTTATTTGTTGCACGGTCTGTAGCGAACATGTCGCCGTTTGTGGAAACGAACCCAATCCATCCAGAAAGGTCATGTGGGCTCCATGGTGCTGGACTACGAATGAACTCTCGAACCAGTAAAAAAAAGCTCGGCGACTTACGAGTACCTCGCCTGCTGGCATTGTATTTTCTCTATCGGGAGTAAACACAGTATTTGAGAATGCAACCCAGGCCTAGAAAGAAGTGAGAAGGAACGTCGTGAGATGTCCTCCAAGGTTACTCACTAGCATGTCCCGTAACGTACAAACAGAACGGTCGCCGACTCGCTCACACAACCAGTCGGTAAATCGCAAAAGGGGCAAAGTAAAGACTCTCAACGCGTCATGGGCCCAGGAACTCTCGATAATCATCCCAAGGTCAGATGAATCGTCAACTGAGGGCACCCAAATCTCCGTGAAACGATTCCGAAGGGCAGGGGATAGTTCCTTCTTCCCGTAATCACCCCCCGGATTCATCGTCGCGAGAAGCTTGAAGGAATCGGCAGCGCGCACAGCAGGATATTCTCCGTCTGTACCTCCTCGCTCAGCAAGTACAATGGTCCGGTCTGGCTCAAGCACGCTGTTAAGCCTCTCGAGCACTGAGTCATCGGCCAACGATATCTCATCAAGCAGGAAGATATCACCGCCCCACATGGCTCGGATAAGAGGACCATCATGCCATTCAAATAGGGACTCAGACACGAAAAGGTTCTTCTGTGAGTCCCGGAGAGCGGCCTCTAGCAAGGGGTCGAGATCCGTCTTCAATAGCACGGAGATCTGGTCAACTATTCCCTGAGTATCCGCAGGCGCACTGACGATACCAGCGCGAGCAAGGAGAGACAATGCATCACGATAAACATCTGAAGAAGCCTTTCCACGACTGCGCACTGGTCGCAAGCCACCGATCACGTCTGTCGTTTCCGTATTTTGATGACAGCTGAGTGTGTGCAGGTGCTTGGACACGACTTCTGCATACAACTGGCAAACAGATGTCTTGCCGGAACCAGTCTCTCCCACCAGCAAAACCGGCTCATTGAACCTCAAAGCCCTAGAAACCAGGACGAATAACCGTCGCATAGCGTGAGTCCAAACAACTTGTGGGGATGAAGGTACGGGGCATCCGATGTATGCTTCCACTTCAGGGCCATGTAGGTTGTACAGTGATTTCTCGTCGATCCGAACCTTCATAACGCTCTCTAGGACTTCCTTGACCACAAGTTTGTCCTCGGTGCGCCGAGCTCGCTCTGCGAGAAGCATATATCCGTTTTCTGCAAGTTCCTGGTAACCTATAGCGTCTCTCCCGGCCCACCTGAACAGGTCTCGGAGGGTGGCAAAGCCCTGTTTACTTTCGAAAATGCGCCCAGTCTGTCGGCGCTTCTGCAACTCCCGGAAGACGCTGACAATCCGTTGTCCGTAGGAGGGAGCAATTCGACATCGTTGGCAAAGGATGGATTCCAGCTCTGCCTGTGGCACGTCTTGGAAGTGAATTTCGAGGAAGCGATTGCGGAAGGCGCGTGACAATACTTTTCGACCGGCGTATAAGCCTGGCGGATTCTGAGTGCCGAAAAGCATGAAGTGAGGATGGGGCCGGACAACTTCGTGAGTCTCCGGAATGACCAATTCGCGATTGTCATCCAGTAGCCGGTTCAGGGCTTCAAGGACGTCCGTTGGTGCGAGGTTCAACTCATCCAAAACGATCCAATGACCACATCTGAGAGCATGGACAAGCAGACCATCCTTGAAGACCAACTTCCCGGTGGCCGGATCGGAAACGTAAGACCCAATATATTCCTGGATATCGGTGTGTTCGTGGTTATTGATACGGATGAATTGATGACCTGTTCGACGGGCGAGGTACTCTACCGCACTGGTTTTTCCACTGGATGTCGGGCCCTCGATAAGGACCGGAAAACGACGAGTGAGAACAATGCGGGCAAGATCAATCAGCTTCTTTTCCACCGAAGGAGTCATGATGTAGTCCTCTGCTGGATCGACGTGGAGCGGGCCCTTTTCCAGGTAAAATGGGCCAAACTTGACAAACTCGTCGGCAGAGCGGGAAATAGGATGAGAGGGCTCCTTCGTCAACAAGGATTTAGGGTTACGGACTCCGGAAAGAATGTGCTTGTGTGCAAGACTCGCGGCAATATCCGCACTGGGCCCATCAAGTACCATGGTGAATGCCATTAGGCAACCTTCCCATAATGCTCGTCGCAGGCCGTACATTGACGAGATGTCGGCCGCAAACGTAAGAGCACGGGTAAGCGTCCGCATGCTGTAGTGAGGACGATGATTTGATCCGTCAGCCAACCGGCGATCTTCCGCCAGTTGTTTAAGAGCGGCATAGAAGTCAGCAACGTTCATGATTGCAGCTTTATCTCCGACTGCGTAATGGCCAATGTATTGGTGAATGATGCTAAGAAGCGTTTCGCGGTCAGCATCTGGCGGGGAGACGCCAATCTCGGTGAACCGTGCTCTGATGTTGGGAGGAAGATCCTTTTTCCCGACGTCTGTCGCGGGATTCATGCAAGCAAAGAGACGGAAATCGGGATGACGGGGAATTGCTTCCAGGGTGCCTTTCTCGGTCAAAGTAATGGACGCCGTTGGGCCACTAAGGAGCCCAGTGATGCACTCCAGCGTTTCCGGACTTGCCAAGTTGATTTCGTCGAGAAGTATCCTAATGACAGGTCAGATGGAAGCTTATGAATGATCGATATAAGCAAACACACCAATCGCCGGAGCGGACAGCCTTTACGAGAGGGCCATCCACAAAGTTGAAGGCAAATTTGCCCTGTCCTCGAACATGTTGCATGTCAAATTCATCAATGTCATGTTGAAACTTGTCCCAAGCCTCTGCAGATCGTCGAAGCAGTACTTCGTCGAGTTTTCTCCGTTTCCTCGGCCCATGCGCTTCCGTGGAGGCCAGATGAGACTCCCTGGGAAATTTTACTAAAAGTTAATATTATTTGAGGTTCGACACTCACTGTCCGTCTTCATTGAATTTTGACTCGATCCGTTCCTTGGCAAGCCGCACTGACTCTCTCCAAAGAACCACCGCTCTCTTCCATTTGCTCTCCTGGACTGCTTTTCTAACGGATTCCTCAAACTTGATGTTCTTCTTCCGACTGAAAGTATTTCCAAAAAGCTCCAAAAACTCTGCCTGAAGCTCCGAAGCCGGGACGCGGGCATCAACTGGTTTAAAGCCACCAAGTAGGTCTGAGGATTCCGTTTGATGAGAGAGATTGAGCGAAATCAGGGGGCAGCGGAGCAAAGAAGCAAGGTGAGTGATAGCACTAGTTTTTCCAGTACCGGTCTCTCCGGTCAAGAGTACAGGTTCACAAAGAGATACGGCAGTGGCGATTCGTGAAAGAAGGCACACTGCAGGTTTGTGCACCGCGAAGGGACGAGTTGGTGCGATGAGAAACATCGGCTTTGGGGGTCGAGCAGGGAGACGTACGCGGCCAATACCAACTGCAATGATATCACCGTTTCCATCTCTTTCCTCCTCAAAGGCGGGAACTCGCCCACCGAGCACCCATTGACGACGTTCAAGGTCTAGGCCAATATGATGAGCGACGAGAGCTGCGATGCGATCAGAGTGAGCTTGAGCTGAGGCTGTAAGGGCGCCTGCACCGAAGAAGACATCCCTGGCCGCAAGGAAAAGTTCCTCTCGAAAAGCAAGATTTGGGAAGAGTGTGGCGACAGGAGTGACGTCTTGATTGGAGATTTCCACATGCAAGGAACTGTGAGATGACAGGATGAGTGTCTCCACCCGACGGCAATACTTTTCAAGCTCCCTCAAGCCAACAGATCTACTCGAGGCCGTTGTCCCTAATTTCTGGATACCGGCCCAGATTTGTATGATCGCCCGTGAAAACTGTTCGCCTAACTTAGGGAACCGTGATTCAATGATCATCTTGATTTCATCTGATGATGGCGCATCGACTATGAGCTCCTGGAACTTGTGCGCCCCATAGAAGATTGGGCTCGGAAAGCTTCCGCTCATCGAGGGAACTACTGAACGTGTCGCGAAGATAGCAAAGTGTTCCGAGGCCCTCACTTTGCCTCTGTTGGGAACATCTATGCTCGCACGGTTGCCAATCCATGTGCCGGGGGCCAGAGACTCGGTAAGGGACTTGATAAGTCCCAATACCTCCATACTTGCGCGATCGATATCCTTGAAGAGTAA
>JBBPQD010000121.1:0-19341 GCA_038092355.1 Caloboletus inedulis
AAAACCTCAGCTGGTCTCCAAGACCACAATGTATGTGCATATATGCACTTTTTTCAGTATCTTCTTGAGTGTTGATGTATGTGCAGCATCCTTGATGAGTGTCTTGATGCTCGGAATCTCATTGATGAGGGTATAATAGACTTGCTTGCAACATGTGAGCATTTGCGGAGTACTGGTACCTGGTTTCCATAATGAGTGTGTAAAGTGAATCATAACACTTACATGCACCTGAGAGCTTCCTTCCTGGCATGGCGCTGGTCTTCATCTTTGGATTTGCTCTCCCCTTGCTCTTCTCCCTTAGAGAGCATAACCAAATGGACTGCTTTGTTGACGTCGCAGAACATGTCGCAGCACTGTGTGATAGTCTGTCCAGCACCCTTTATCTCTTTAAGGGGCACAGATTGGACATCCAACTCAGGGTCGCACACTGATCCCCCTAAAGAATCAGAGTCCGATGCCCCCTCATCAGATATGTGATGCCTAACAACATCAGCCTTGGACACAGTAGTCGGTAGTAAAACTTACTTCCTGACACATTTGTTTCCTTTCTTTTGCTTGTTTGACGTGTTTTTTGAAGCTGTAGCAACACATTTCGATGGTCTGTTATCATTTGATTTGGCTGGGGAAAGAGTGCGTTTATTAGAAGTCATGAGGACAGTATGTAGTAGATGGTGATAATGATTAAAGTTTGGGTCAGACATTGCCTTTTGATCTAATCAGTGTGGGAGGATTTTCATTTATGGATCACATACACTGGACCTCCAATTCCATTTGCATCATATTTGTCCATCATGCATCTGCACTCAACATCTTGGAATGAGTCGTGGTGGTCCATCTATAAATCTGAAATTATCCAGATGTCCAGGTTCAACAAGTTGCACCTTCTTACTCCCCCTGCTCAATTTTTTTCGTTCATACTCTAGCTATCAATGATGAACAACACGCTTTCAACATTCTTGGAGAACAAGATCTCTATAGAGCTCCCCCTCAAATATCCTGGAGTCTACCATGTTACATACACGCCTGAATTTCCTGGACCCCTCATATGTTCCATCATTCTATTATTCTCTATTGTCTTATTCATATTGACCTTTCAGACAATTAAAATTTTTACTTCATCTGAGTTATGAAATACAACAAAGGCCGGACGACACTCTCATGCTTTCGAGAATGAAAAAACTCTTGTTATCTCTCAACCAGATAATGTCGTGCCTGAACAATCTGGTGAGTTCCATACTATAATTTCCCAAAGATATGAATTAAGTTTCAATACATTACAGCAAAGTATGATAGCATGAGTTCCACAGAACCCGAAAGCAACTCAGAGATATTGGTGGTGATCAATTTAATCAAAGAAGTATGTATGTATACCCACTCCAAACTCTATATCCCTGAATATTGTCCCATAGTGCAAACCGATTACCAGCGCTGGCAGTGTGACAGCTTCACATTGATCCTGGCAACACAATGGTCATGTTTGTGAGTTTCCTTTGTGATTATTGAACATACATCCCTTATTTAAACTTTCAGGGCGTATTTGTCGTTATTTTCTGACTACAATGCCTATCATGTATTTAGCCTTTGAGTCCCGATTCAACCACTTTCTCCACCCCCTGTGCATGACCCCATGGATGACCTGGTGTGCATCACATGTGCAAGGTCATTCAACACACAACAGTCTTTGAGAGGCCACGAAGCCCGATGCCAACCCAGAAAATTCTTAACAGCTGATATCTATCATCCGCACAGGAGTGATGATAAGTCCAAAAAATGGAAGTGAAGATCACCTAGCAATTCTCCAGAGCCCCAGCATGCTGGCAATTCAAGGTTTTCACCTCCTGTCAAGGTACCTGCTGACTTTCAACCTGAGGTAATGTGTTGTAACATGCCTGATGCAGGCAGATTATTGACTAAGAAATTACTACTATTGGAGAATATAGGAACCACCTCATGCCCCTCTAGTTCCAAGTTCACCTAATCCAGTTATCTCAGGGCACTCAGGCTGGTGTATTAGACTCCCTGCATGTTACATCAACTACCTACCCAACGAGCTCACAGGTCTCCACCATGCCCCACCCATGCCTATTCCCTCGTCCCCTTTGGCTGGACCTTCTCACCCCATACCTCTCCCTTCTGAGCAGTTTCAAATGAAACCTGATTCCTCTGGACTCTTCAAGGTCTTTCCAAATTGTCCAACATTTGAGCTGCACTCAGACCTAGGCCTTGTGGGTGCTCCAACACTGGTTCAAGGTCCCCTTTGTTCTTCTCTGCTCATGAATATCATCCCTCCCTCAGATATAACTTGTGAAAACTTATTTTCAGCATTTAGTAGCCCTACCACCGGCTTGCTTACCTGCTGGCATTTCTCAGGCTTGACAGTGAAGACCAAGGAGGAGACTAATTGGCTTTGGAGATATATACAAGATCCCATGTTCAATCTGTCTGAGGAACTGGCATTCTCGCTTGACTGTGAATGCAGTTTCATCAAAAAGTACCTACAAGATGACTTGAATCCTTTCTGGTCGCAACATGGGTGGATTAGCACCTCATTTGATTTTCCCCTGGTCAAAGAAGGGATCAAGTATGCATCCGAAACAGACCTGACTATCCCTTTTGTTCAAATCAAAAATATCATTCATCAGTCGATTACTGACATCATGAAATCTGTATTTGCTGACAGTGTCTCCTCAATGATGCACATCACACCTTTCGAACAGCTTTGGACCACTATGGACGGACGAGATGTCCACGTTTACTCAGAAGTGTACACATCCCCACATATGCTCGATGTGCACAAAGAAATCAATTCCCTGCCTAGGGATGCAGGAGACAATTACGAGCAAGTCATTGCATGCTTAATGATTTGGTCTGATGCTACACAGCTCGCAAATTTTGGTGACACATTACTCTGGCCAGTTTACCTTTTCTTCAGAAATCAGTCCAAGTACACCCACGAGAAGCCAACTGCAGCAGCATGTCATCATGTCACATATATTCCCTCCGTGAGTGTTCATGATGTGATGTTAGCATTTAATATTGATAAATTATCTAGTTACCAGACGACTTTCAGGATATCTATGTCAAGATATACAGAGAGGCATCAACAGATGAACTCTATACCCACTTCAAACACGAGCTCATGCATTCCATTTGGAGAATTCTCCTCAATGAGGAGTTTGTTGATGTGTATACAAATGGTACACTGATCCAGTGTGCTGACAGTATAGTCAGGTGCTTCTTCCCTCATTTTTTCAGCTATTCTGCCGATTACCCTGAAAAGTACGTACTACGAATCTTGTGGTCTATCTGTGTGCTTACTACATATACAAATCTAAAACAGGGTTCTATTATTGTGCACCAAGTTCCTTGGGCAATGTCCCTGTCCTCAGTGTCTCATCAAGAAGGTGGATGTCCCCCAAATGGGGAAACCACAAGATATGCTAACACACAGAACAGAAATCTGAACGAACGACAAGGCATACCGAGCATGTATTGACAAGGCACACCAACTCATCTTCAAGCATAATAAGAAGGTGACAAGCAAGAAGGTCAACGACTTACTTAAAGACCAGTTGTTGGTTCCAATGTGGGTAGGTTATGAGATTCAATGATCTGTTTAGTATAGCTTACTTTTACTTCTGCTACTAGAACACATTTGATGATCATCTCTCAAGTGAGGATGTCTATTTCAATTTTTTTCTTTTATTTGTTGTGGACCTACTCCACAAGTTTGAAGTCGGAGTATGGAAAGCAATATTCACCCATTTGATGTGTATCTTGTATGTGCATGGAGGGAATGCAGTACAAGAACTGAATTAGAGGTAAGTCATCACTCTTTTGAGAATTGCTATATAACAAGGTTGACAGGTATTGCAAAGTTGGAACATTCAGACAAGGAACAATCCAAAGGTTCCACAAAAACATGTTGGTGATGAAGCGCCTTGTGGCCAGGGACTTTGAGGATCTACTTCAGGTAGGTGACTGTATCCTTCATTCTCATCAGCTAAATATGTACACATAGTGTGCAATCCCCGTTTTCAAGGGACTGCTACCTTCTCCACATAACGAGGTGGTTCTAGACCTTCTCTTTGACTTGGCCACCTGGCATGGTTTCACAAAGCTTCGAATGCATATGGAGGATACACTTTTGTTCTTTGATACTACAACCACTTATTTCAGTCATTCAGTACAGAAATTCCAGGGAACAACATGCTCTATATATCAAACTACAGAGTTATCTCAAGAATCTGCTTCTCGTGCTCAAAGCCATGCAGCACTTGTCACCAAGGACCCTCAGTGTGCAACAGGATGTGGAAACACAACAATATCCATGCCGAAGATTAAAAGGCTTAACCTTTCGACTTACAAATACCATGCTTTGGCTGACTATCCAGATATGATTTGAAAGTATGGGACTACAGACAGCTATTCTACTCAAATGGTATGCTATTGTTTTCCTTGTATTGTGCAACAGGTACTCATTCTATAGTTCAGGGTGAACTTGAGCACTGGTGTGCAAAGCATTGGTTTTCCCATTTGGGAAAGAAGAAGGATACATGGAATGCTAGTCTTGCCCATCAAGAGGCAACAGAACAGTTCATCACAAAGGTGAATAGCATGAGAGATGCTCTCCTGGCTGTGGAAGCCTCCTCTCAGCCAAAGCGTGCCCTCCATCTTCATACATCCCCCACAGATCACTATCATATCACTGCATCTACCCAGCAAAGTCACAACCTCCCAGAATGGTTGAGTAAGCATGGAGAGGACCCCACCGTCAATGTGCATTTCCTTCATTACATGACTGACTATGTGGCTGATTGACTTACTCTCTTGGTGTAGGACTTTCTTCCACATCTTCAAGACCATTTACTAGGTCGTCTACAGGGCTTCACTTACAATGGTGATGAATATGATTTCAGTGACAAGAACTGCTGGTGTGTAATTATCCTAGATAACAAGATCTACGAGCATGCGTATCTACAGATCAACTACATGACCTACGACCTATGGTGGGAACAATACTCAATCAATCCCCATTGCTGTCCCAATGTTATGTTATTGTTGCAGGAAGATGAATGGTTACATCCATATTGGTATGCTCGCATTTGTCTTGTCTTCCATGCTATGATACAACATTGCAACAACATCACATCTCCATATTCAAAGCCACAATGGATGGACATTTTATTTGTGTGCTGATTCCAGCGTGATTCTAATTTTAGCTCTGGATGGGATGCCAAGTGACTACCCCAGCTGCAATTCTTCAATGAAGAAGACCCAGGTGATGCTTTCGGTTTCATAGAGCCAGACTCCATCATCCAGGGGGTCCATCTCATCCCAGCATTTGGATGGGGTTTCACTGAGGAATTTTTGGGACCGTCATTCATGCAACAAGAACCAGAGACAATCAAATTGAATCAAGAGTGGTGTTTCTACTACATGAACATGTAGGTTTATTTTTACATGCACTACATATACTAATTTGACTCTAGCTTCATGGATAGGAATATATTCATGCAGTTCCGAGGGGGAGGAATTGGCCACAAGGTTACCTGGAAATGGGATGAACTTGTGCAGCACGAGGGCTGTGATCCGCCATTGGATAATGGAGATGTTGGGAATGGCATTGAATCTGAGGACTATGCAGACCATGATGAACATGAGGGGGAGATTGGAATTAGGAGGGATGATGGGGTAGTTGAAGAGGGTGAGGGAATTATAGATTCTGGATTGGATGCCAGTGAGGGTGATGGCAAAGAGGATGACGGTGAAGAGGACAATGTTATCATTGTGGATGAAAGAGAAGAACTCAACGAAGAAGTATGGGCTCAGGAGGGGTACAGCTCACTGTGATTGCACTATGGCCATGGCGCATTTGTCTTTCACACGATTTGAGATGGCAATATTTTATATTATCAGAATGTGGATGGCTACAAGTGATTATGAGATTGCAATACATGGAGGTGTGCCCAAGGCTCATCACTCCTGACATAAGCAACCAGTCGCAGCTAACTATTCTCACATGCTGTGAGGGAAACTCAGCCACATCAGGCAATCTTACGATTTTGCAATTTTTGTAATGATAATGTTGGTGTTTCACTACAACCATCTCCTGAATTCCAACCACAGCGCACGTGCTACCCTTTCTGAATAGCCTTGCCTGCACTTGTTATCCCTCCACCCATCTTTTCTCCATGTCCCTGTTCTTGCACAAAATGTCTGCACGCTCATCATATGCATCAGCAAAAGTGCCTAAATCCTGCAAGGCCTTGTATGGCCTTGTGGGCTGTCCACCGAGTGTCCCTGGCCTTGGTAGTCCCTGAAAGGTGTTGCAAGGCATCCTGAATGGCTTTGTATGCCCTGTATGCTTTCTGACCTGCTGTCTCTAGCCTCATTAGGTCCTGAAAGGCGTTGCGCAGCATCCCATGTGGTGCCTTGGATGGCCTTGCATGCTGTCCAACCTCAGGCCAGCCTCACTAGGTCATAAATGGAGTTGCAAAGCATCCATGTGCACCAGTCTGAGCCACAGCAACTTGAGTTGAACAAGGCTGATGGGTGTGAGAGACTTTGAAATGATGGAATAAGTAAGTGTTCTAACTAACATATCAGATGCTAATTCAACCATTTTCATAGCCAATGCAATCCCAGCAATGGACGGTCTACTGTGTCCTCAATGAGCAAGAAAGTGAATGATGACGAATCCAGCAGTGAAGATGATATGGCACAAGTTCGCGCTCGAAGGGCAGCAGCAACTTCCTCAACAGTAACAAAGTATAAGACTTCAGCTAGCACTATTGCATTCTCTGACTCAGAGGCTCCTTTCCATACCTCTAGGCAGGCCAAACACAGACCTGGAGTGGCCTGCAAGAGGGTCTCAGCACCGCATATCGACTTGGATGAAGATGCCCCTCAGGCTCCATTGAGGAATGGACCAGAAGCTGCTACCCGTATGGTCTATCACACAAAACATGGGCAAGCCAAACACAGAGTGGCCCACAAGAGGGCCTTGGTGCCACATGTCAACTTGGATGAAAACGCCCCTTAGGCTCCATTGAGGAATGGACCAGCTCTATCTGGGAACAGATTCCCCTACTCTGCACTTCCAGCAAGACTGAATCAACCTGAACACAAAGCAGTAGCCCATGAGAAGTCCTCCATGCATGGTCAACTTAACAAGTTCACAGTCTCTCTGGCTGCCATCTGACAATGTGACTATGCACAAAAATGACCTTCCCATGAGTTTTCTTCACATGAAAGTGCTGAGCATTAAAGTATTGTAAAATCACACTTTCAATCTGCCAGTTTGTCACCTCCATTGAACCCATTGGCCTTTCACACCATGCATCTCAACTCTCACATACTTTTCTTGTCTGCCCTCTCTCTTGTGAGTGGCACTCTTGCACAACAAACTGCTTCTGCTACCAGTGGCACCCCTGCCATTACCTACCCCGATGGTGAGTCGTTCATCTTCTGCAGCAGTCAAGACTGTACAGGTACATGTGAGGTTGTTGGCACTATGACTATCGAGCGAGACGATGGGGAGGCCACCCCAAATGACATGGGCTTCCAGTTCATTTACTGGTATGATCCTGACAATTACTTGTGGTTGCTGTACACATGCGTCAGCTACTATGACTGCAATCAAGAAGTGGACATCGGGCCAAACACTTGCTACAACTTGTATGAAAACAATGTTCCGACAGATTTTTACCAGTATTGGTACATGGTGAATGGGGTGGCTTGATGTGTATCTTATTTAGAGGGGTATGGATATCTCTTCATGTGAATTCTTGATGATTCAATAAACTCACCTACATACAGGCTTGCAAGAAGTGCAGTTCAAGAGAGAAAAGAAGAGAGGTGGGAATGGAGGAGTGTGGGTGAAATCTATCACTGCCTCTACTCTTTCGACTGATCCTGACTAGATATTTTAGCATGGGGAAATTTTGAAATAGGATTGCTGATGTACAACAGCACTGAGGCTTAATATGATATTGGAATAAGCCCATGTCATTGCAAGCAGATTTAATATTACTTGCATGAAGTTGGAATACTCCATTGTGAGTTCTAGCTACATGGTCTCTCCATCCTGTCATCAAGTCTGCCTGCAGTTTTCAGGTTGCAGCTCAGGCGGATCAGAGCATGATGTTGTTGTTGGTTTCCTCCATACTACCTGAAACAACCTTAAAAGCATAAGCTTCTCAGGCCACACTAGACGACTTCGACCACTTAGGAAAGTGAAGAGGAAGAGGAGTAAAGGGTAACAAGTCTTTCTCTGATGCTTGTAAGGGAAAACACCAAGAGAACCAAACTGAGGGTTCTCTGGTCATGCATTGGGGTTTATATACTATACATGTGTTTACATATGTTTGTACATAGGGCATAGGGTATATCCATAAGTGTCCATGAGGTGTGGCAGAATGAAAGTAGAAGCACAGTGGTGATTAATAAAGCATGTGAAAGGAATGGAAGGAGTGCACAGCGCGGAGATGAACGTGTGAATGAGAAGCTGTGACTCCTGTAAAGGCAGATCGAGATCTGGTTAGAAAATAAGTTAAAGTAGAGCATTCCTGTAGATGCTGATAAGGATTAGATTGAGCGTCCACATGCATGATAAGATAAGATAAAAGAGAAAAGTAAAATGACTAAGTCCATTGGAATGCGACTGTAACACTACCTATTGGAATGATTAGTTCAGTCCAACTCCTTTCACTAAAAGGTGTCAGATCCTAAGGTCTTCACAGGCGGGAATCGCTCATCAATTGCATGCATGAATAGCAATGAAAATTTTGCGAAGATTTTATTGAACATAGAGTTTGTCAGACCCAGATCCCGCTAACCCCACAAATGCACGAGAGCTTGCATGGGGTGGGTCATAAGCATTAAACTATGTGAACCATTGACATTCAAGTACCAGCAAGACACATTGAGAGAGTGCAGGAATGTCCAGCTTTGCGCATACATGTGGATGTGATGTGGTTTGAGTGGGTATGTGGTACCATTGTCTTCCATTTTACAGAGAACATTTGTTTGGGGCTTGAGTGCACCCTTTTCAGGGACATGTTTGGATGCATGTGGATTTTGTGTGCAGTATGTCATAAGTTGGTCTAATGCAGATTGTACACTCATCGTGATGCAGGTCCTGTACACGAGATCTAACGAGCACTCGTCCCAACAAGGTCACCTAACTGGAGTCTGAGTAAAAATGAGCATCAGAGAGACAAGGTGACAGAATCTATAAGAAGGCAGAAATGCCCAAGCTACAGTACATTAGCTATAGGTAAAATAAAGAAAGAAAAGACTCACCTCAGCCGCTGCCAGAGATGGTGGTAAATGACTGAGGTGTGTCTTGGCGAGAAAACAATATATGTACTATTATACTCGTATTATGTTATATGTAATATCGGGTAAATGATCCAAATGTAACAAACCTCATTCCGAACTTTTCAAGTCCGGTAGAGCACGGGAAAGTTCCGGAAGTAGTTCCAAACTGGTCCCGAGACAGCAATCTCGGAACCCTTGGAGGGGCGTGGGAAGAAACCTCGCAATGGCCATGGAACAGTAATCCTGGAATACACTTCTGGAAATGGTCATTCCAGGCTCAGAAGCATTGGAACCGGGATGGTTTGGAATGGGATTATGGACAAATACTGTCACAAGGCATCTGTGTGAACAGACCAATAATATTGAGAACCGGGACTCCAATGTGTTTATGGAACAACTTTGCATACAACGAGTAAACCAAAACACCTTATTCCTTGACATTTCGACACCAACGTTGCCCTTGTTACATAACACCATCTGTCTGTGCATGGTTGACTTCATCAAAACTGCCAGGCATGCCTTGTGCATATATAGGAAAACACTGTTATTGCCTCTTTGCTGCACCCCTTTATATATCCACCTCATCTAACAGCTGCTTGGATTACCTCAAACCATATTCCTCCTTGTTCCATTTCTGATTTTATCAATTCCCTCGAGCTTGAGCTCTTTCGACAACCATGGCATCTCTTTTTACTTCACAAAGAAAGCCAGGAACAATATGGTCGACATCCATTGCATTCAGAATTCCAGGTCTTCCAAATTGTGGGGATTTAGCCAAACCTCCACCCCTTCAGGGCGCTGATGCTGCAGTCATCGCTTGGTTTATTTCTGGTAAGTTTGGCCAAGAAGGCTCTACTACATTGCTGACCCTTCTCCCTGATCAATTTCAGGGATGCAGCCAGCCTCGGTGCCTATTCCTGCCATAATGATTTGAGAAGGTGAAACAATGATACTTGACACCGGTGGCTCTTGCTATGTGTATACAGTCTCCTTTCACCCCAATGGAACACATATTTCAGGTGGGGGTGATGATGGGATATGATGGCACCTTGTGGATGGTCAAGAGGTTGGACGGCAAATGGGACTGAAGTTGTGCTCCCTTGTTGTGTTGAAGGACCAGAGGTGGATAGTATTTGGGACTGGCAAGGGTGCAAGTGTGTGGGATATGGAGATGCAGGAAAAGGTCATTGAGGTGGAGGACACAAATTTTATGGGTTCAGTTGATGTCTTCCCAGATTTGACCAGGTTTGCCACTGGCACTGGGACTCCTGACAACAAAGCGAACATTTGGAGCATCATGAGTGATAAGAGACTCGTTGGCCCCCTTGAACACAACAGTTGTGTTGCCAGGATCAAATTCTCCCCAAATGGCAAGCACATCACCACTGCATGCAGTGAAAGCACCATTTGCATTTTCAACAGCCACAATGGTGATGAGCTCATCACCATCCAGACTACCATAACTGGGTGGAGCCCAGCCGCTCCACTTATATGGTCAGGCAATGGACAGCAAATTTTTTCCACATGCAATGACAAGAAAATCAGATCATTCAACATCTCTACTGGGTCCCTGCTTGCAAAATCATCCATTCTCAATGGTGACAATGTCTCCTCTATAGCTCTTGCCTGTACACAGCTGCATTCAATCTCATTCCTGGATGCATCAACACTGACTCAGATTGTTCCTATCATCAGGGACGGCAATAGTTTGTTGTCAATTGCAATCTCCCTGGACAGTGCTATGTTGCGACTGGAAGATATAATGGAAAATTTGTCATACGTGATGTTGGAAAGATTCCCCTGGACTTGTATGGACCATTCCATGTAAGTATTGGTGCTTTCATAGTCATCCTAAATTGACAAACTATGTTAGGCTTCTACTTGTGAGAATGCACAACAAGATGAACATCCTTTGACCTCGGGTGGCCACAACAAGCCACCCAATTCTAACCCAGTAGAGTTGCCATCACCTCAGGCACTACATCTCAGATGTATTAGAGACCTTAGAGGGGGGTTTCTTGTAGTGAGGTAATAGGCCTCAGAGGTCTGTCCATCCACTGCGGCATCTCCCAATTGTTACCTAATATTATTTAGCGTAATGAAAATGTTTGGCAACTGCCTTCCAGGTGCTACACATGCACTATCTGAGTGATTCACCCATCAAAACCCTCAGCCCATCACGGCCAGTCTGCGCTCCCTTCTCCACCATGCCTCCAACCTGGGGGAATTGTTCTGCATTGTCCAGCACCAACAAGGGCCTTGGTCAGCACTTTAGTTCGCCACGCAAGGTTTGAAACCTGAAGAAGACTTAAACTTATGTCTCAATCCCAGGTCAAGACCTGAAGTGTCAATGTCTCCTTGCTGAACTTGACCAGTTGCTGAATCAACAAGCCATCCAATCTCTGTCCAATCCATCTACACCACAACACTCAGCAAACAGCTTACCACTTGCTGATGATGAGCCCCTGGAATATGAGCTGTTAGAGTGTGATTTTCAAGATGAGACTCAGCCCATTGACACCACCAGCCTACAATCTATGACTCCTGCAACCTGCCGTACTACATCAAACTGCAATGTGATGACGAATCAATTCACCAAGTGGAAGGAAACTATATCCACACTTATCACACCATATCTCAACTACTTAGGGAACACTCTCAGCAAACCAGCCCCTTCAGTCACCACCACCATATCTCATTGCTGGGCTGGGTGCTGCAAGATCAAAGAAACTGATCTCCTTGCTCTTTTTTATGATTGTAAGTTTGTCTTTATTGTTTTGAAGTCTGACTGTGCTCTGACATTCACCAGACTTTTCAACTATTACAGTCCAATCTTGGGGTTGTGCAACACTTCCTCAGGTCCTCTTATATCACAGTTTGTTCCCCACAGCTCCTTCACAGCCTCGGATAGCAATCTCAGTGGAACTTCTTGCATTCTATCAAGCACTATTTGAGCACTCATGCGATGCCATCAATGCATTGGCTGCTGCTCTCAATACCCATTATCTCCACCGAGGCTATCAGATAATGAACAAACAGGTACAATCATGTGTGTTAATGTGTTCCTTACTGACATGCTACCAGGGGTACACTGTTCATGAGCCCTTCCAGCATAGTCTTGGATGCGCTGTTCAATGGTTCAATATCCTCAAAGTTGAATTGGAGCTACGTGTCAAATCAACCATCTCCAAGTGTCATGAACGAATTGCTGCACATGATCGCATCCTGGCATCCAATCACCCTGACAATCCCCCACAAGAAGCTTTTCAGGAAGAGTCAGGCATACAGATCCCCCAAGAGCAGTCATGTAATTTGCTACTTGTACAGCAATGTCCTGCCTGTTTCGGTGGAAATTACTTTGGATGTGCGCTTGCTGATGGTGCCAATATTCACATTGTTACTGATGGCAACTTTCATCATCATCATTGTTGCTCAGCCGGTGATTGCCCCATATTCTACCAGTCAACATATTTCATTCCCAAAACCCAAGTTGACACGGTCGGCAAGCAGATTGAGAAAGCACGCAAGCGTCCAGCATGACAGTGTCAGGTGCATGTCCCCAATGAAGCAGTCAACCAGTGCGAGTCATCATATGAAGCAGTGGATGGTAAGAAACAGAAAACGTCCATGGAAAGCTATGATGACACTGGCATCATGGCGTTGATATGCCAACATGATATTCTATTATTCTGTGCTAACATTGACACTCCGGGTGAGCAACAAAAGTATTGCATCGCACTCATTGAACACTTATTCTCCCTTCTTCCCCCACAAGCAACCATTATCCTCCTGTACAACATCGGGTGTATAATTGAACGATCCATTTCTGAGGTATGTTACAGGAATCTCTCATTTTCATTACTTATTGAATTATTTGTAGTATGATATTCTAACTGATAGGATTGTGCCCCGCCTTCGCCTTGCAACTACTGCAATGCATGCATATGGCCATGAGTGGGCATGTCAATTGGTATACAACCCCCGCCTCATTGAAGGTCTTGGTCTATCAGACGGTGAGGGAACAAAAAGGCTATGGTCCTATTTCATCAAGCTTATTGGTATCGAGCATTCTTCTTCAGTATGACCCACCAAATTGATATTATGTAAACTGACTTTCTGGCAGTGACAGCGGCGTCTGTGGCTGCTCAATTGTCAAGCTGGTGCTGTCAGATCTGAAATGAAAAGAGACCTCAGAGTATGGCTCAAACATTGTCTCAAGAAAAGCATTTGCGACCAAGGAGAGGCTGCTCAGAAAGTCTTGGATAGCTGTGAAGTTTCAGCTAAAAATCTTCGCTCACAGTGATTGGACCAACAAGCAGCACAGTTATCCATACATGCCTGTAAGTATACATTCCCTTTTCAGTTCTTAATCTCAATCCTTCCAGATGCACCTGCATGACTTAAGAAAGAGTTAGACAGTGTGCTTGCATTGCAAGCTGACTTGGATGCATCTGAACGCGGGCTTCAGAATACACGTGCCACCATTGAAAAAGACCATGAATCTGTATTTGCACTTGAGACTCTGGATAGCATGGAACGAACTCACAACTGAATGCTGGAAAAAATAGAAGCTCTCTATTATTACTCAATGTCCAAGACAGGTTTCCGGAGCTTGAGGGTGTCAACCTCAAGTTCATACATATCCTCCTATTAGCCTGTGACCTCAAAATGAACATTCACAAGAGGGCCATCAGGAGTTTCTTTGAGTGAGATAAGCTTGATTGCACAGTCAGCAGAAAAGACAAGGCTCTTGGTATGTACACAATCTGTGCCTTTTTTCTGATATTCTTTGACCTCATTCACCAATTTTATGTAGGCACCAAACTTCACCAACAAACTTGCTGAGCAATCACTAAACATCAACCAGCACTTACATATGGCTGCTATACGGAAGTTCAACAGGTACTGTGAACAACTAGAGCAACTATACAATCCAGACTATGCTATCCCACTACCTACTCCCCTTCCTACTAAGCTCGTGGACTTGCGCAGTGACCAGACACTGCTGGAGGATGTATGGATCACACCAGCTGCAGGCAAGATACCACCATGGCTCAAAGACCCACACGTTCGTGACAGTATTAGAGCACTTCTTAAGCATGATCAGTGTCATGAAGAACAGTGTCATTTGGGTATAGAAGCAGACAATATATGTTGTTGGTTTGGATATGAACTAACTGCCATTGAACTCACATTGCGATTACCAGAACGTAAGCTTTACAACACCTTTGGGCATGAATCAAGAACTCAATTTTTCACAGATTCTCACTTTCACCTCAGCTTACAGCATTGTCATGAGGCTGTGCTTGAGTTGTGGACACAATGGCCAACTCCTCTGGCATCTGCAGTCAGATATAACAGTCACGCCCAAGAGGCTGTCAGGCTCGCGGACCACCTTTCAGGTGAACCAACATCATCAAGTGTCAAGCTGCACTGGTTGCAGCCTTTTGTTTGTAATAGCTCACTTGTAGCAACCCCTGAGGAAGATGAGGAGTTTGTACCCCTGGATGAAGGTGAAGAAACGGCAGAGGCTCCGGAGGAGGTACTGCTCAGAGATATACTTGACGGCGGTGATAATGATGACAAAGAAGACAATAGTGTTACCTTACCCACCATTAGTTTGAAGTGGAGCTCACCTGAGGTAAAACAACATAAATGTTACTTGCTGCTTCCTGCCTGACCATTCCTTTTACAGAATCTGAAGATCAACCCCTTTGACATCATGCAGGATATGTTGGTGGTCACAGGACCCATTGCAGCACGTGTTTGCCCGGCCTGCAACAGCTTTGGCCAGCTAATTTTTGAACCCAAGGACATTGACATGCTAAGCTTCCCAAATGCACGTCTCAATAATGTATGTGTAAACGGCTGTGCAGCACTTCTCTATTTGGCCCAATTTTGTCACCATGCTTTGCCAATTGCTGTTTTCTCAACACACAACCTCCCTCAGGTCCATTACAATGCTCTTGATGATGATCTGTGGTGCAACACCTCCAGAACAAGGTATTGGGAAAAAGCAGGGTGGATTCTCCCCATCCATCAAGCCTCTTTGTGGGGGCACTGGGTCGTTTGCAGCATACATTTTGATTCACAGCGTATTCTACTGTTCAACAGTCTCGCTGAGCAGGCTCCTTGGAGGAGCAACATAACAGTATGATCCCTTTAAGTAATTTTATGGGGGGCTCACTTATATGTTTTAGGATATCATGCAATTTATCACCCATCTTACAAGTATCGCATCTGTGAAATGCGGTGTTCCATGCAAGCTCGATGGTGAATGGTTGGCTGTTCCAGCAACAGTAAGTAATGAAACACCATATACATATGATTAGTACTATTATGACACAGATGATCACTCAGTGCATGCCATTTCAGACAAATGCCATTGACTGTGGCATATGGGTCCTTGCTCAAATTGTAGCATTATTGTGAGGGGGCGATATCACCAGTCTTACAGAGGTTGACATGAAAGTGTTCCGGCAGTACTTACGATCTCTTGTCCTTCACATTCCATCTGAATCAGTGTAGTGTTTACCTTTCGAGCAATCCACTGTCCTTCATTATGAAAGTTCTCTCATATCACCCATCAAAATATATTCAAACACTTGTTTAGTCAAGTGTGAAGCAACTGGGAGGTTCAATCTAAGGAGACAATCAAAACGGCACTACACAATAATCACAGATCAGTGGGAATTTGGGGGACAATGAATGATGAGGCCTAAGAGGTCATGAGGTTCAGCATTATGCATGCTACACAGTACTCAACATATTAATATAGAGTCCCCCTGCAGGTCTTGTGCACCAAGTGTTCAGCAATGCCCAATGGTGAAAGCTATGTGTGGTTCATTCTTTGTGACCAAGATGTTACTGGAATATATGAAGTGGTGGGTAATATATATTGTTCACTCCTTATCAATACTATTAGTGATCACTCATCAATCACATCAGTCCCACAATCTGCTGTGGGAAAAATTTACCACTGCTACCAATAGCACTTCAATGTGTGTTGAAGCATGAGGCCAAATCTCTTTACAAAGTTATCTGTCCAGTCCTCACATCCTTAGCATCCAATCCGACCACAGCAGATCTACTCTCTGCCTTTGGTGCATCCAGTGCAGTCCGGAATTTCTTCAGAACTCCGCATGAATTTTACACGGTTTCCATTGGTGCCCCACCTGGTGTTCATTGTATGAGGTGCATACTTTGTCATCCCTCAACTTGCTGAACTTGACTTGAGTTCATGTTGACAGAGCCAGTGTGATTGAAAGTCAAGGCTCATTCTCTCACTATTGCTGGAAATGGATGGACAACTTCTGGGAGACCCTTGTGTTTGTGATTGTGAAAGGGATGGAAAATCAGATGCCACCCTTAGTGACATCCTCTGAGTTAATGGCTGATCAAGGTATGTTTTCCTCCCAGCGTTGATCAAATTGATATGTATTCCTCACAGCAACATCGGTGGATGACTCAGAAGTGGAATCACTTCAGGCTACATTCCGCGATCAATTCCATATTCAGTCAGTCCCATCCAGCCGTCACTCTGCCATCTTGTCCACTGAAATATCTGAACCACTCTCTTTGTCTCCGACAGGTGTTGCAGACCAGATTATTTTTCCACTATTTTTCCCTATTTTTCCTGAATTTCTAGAGGCACTTTCGCATTTAGCCCCTATCTATTAGCCCCTATCATGCGATCCAGCTAATGCTCAAGTCCCTACTATGATCTAGGCCTTTGCCTCATGGTATCCTCATGTCTACCATGCTTTCTACATGACTCCTACATGTGCCTTCTAGATCACCTCATGTCAGACACATGTCCTCCTCATTGCCTATGCATGTACACTGCCTACCTCACCTCTACCTCATGTATGGCTGTACTGATACACATGTTACCCTCATATTTACCTTGCTAGATCCTCATGTAGCATAGCATATCTCTAGATTCCTAGTACACACCTGTATATAGTAGAATAGTATATAAGGGACACCCCCAGCTCTAGAGGACGCTAGTCTTGTCCTCTTGGAGTTTTCCCAACACTCTACAGAGCTATAAGATCAATCTCTATTGTCCTCTAGTTAACTGCTTGCACAGTAAGTGCTGGTTGTTTCAACTCCCATGGATGTCACACAAGCTTGCGAGTGGTTCACAGAATGGGAAGAGGAATTTGAGCTCCTATACTACCAATGACATGTCGACCGCATTCATTTTGTCCAGCCATATGTACATCCCACCAACCACCTTGCACTGGAAGCAACATGTGTTGGTGCCCCTATCTGCTCATCACAATGGACTATGGAGTGAACCATTGGTAATCTTGGTCAAGAGATTCGGCAGCCATCCAATCCATTTTCCAATCTCACACAGTAGAGCATTTGTTGCTGTCAAACCAATGCACTCAAAGCTCTTTTTCCACAATTTGACCCTCCCGAAAACCCATATCCTCGAGGTACTGAAGATATTGGAAATGACTATGTACTTCTCCATAAAACTGACCATGGCCCTATTGAAGGTTCAGAAGGTGAGTGTGACACAATCATTCTGTTTCTTCAAAAATCCACTCCTCCAAAATTTCAGTGTTGGGCACAACTTCAACTACCAAACGGTCAAATTGCACAGTCAGCATGGACAGAAACTCAGAAATCACCAGATAGTGACCAACGGATTTCACGACATGTCAAGGTAATTTATTCATTTGCTATTTCTATTCACTGGCATTATAAAAAGCAGATTTTACTTGATGGTACCTACCGAGCAGCTGAAGTACAATACTATACTCAGCTCACCATTCAACAACATTCTGATGTGGCCAACCCAGATGCAGACAAGCAGTGGGACTTCATTAACACCACTTGCATCCATCTCTTCACAGAATTTGATCCCAACCTTGAGTGTCTTTCATATGGCACAGTAAAGGCTTGTAGGTACTTAGGAAAAGCAAGCCTCATTTTCATCAATGTCAGGAACATTGTTTTGGTTATAGGAATGGTACCAGATCATTTTCAATTACCATTGGGTGGCAAGGAGGCAGAGCAATTTTTTTTTGTGGTGGATATGAGCAAGCTCAATGGAGCTCACACTGGTCCTCAGGTAGATGACACAGATGATGGCAACATATAGTACCACAATGCATAATACATTCATTCAAATCATTACAAGTACACTTTGTGAACTTAAACCTGAGCACGCTTTGTCTGTTTTTTTTTTTTTCAAGAACTGCCTGTGAGTTGCAGTTTTCCTTCTCATTGTCTGCATATGTCAGAATTGGAATCACCATTTGATTGGTTTTCTTCGTCAGGAAGTTGTATTCGAAATCTTTAAGTACACGGACATATGCTGACTTCAGGGTTGATAATGGCTTGAGGTAAATTGAGGGAAATGCATTTGTGATGCTAAGAGTACAGTTCTCCGTAAGATTACTAGATCAATATATTAGAAAATGACGTAAACAAATGACTATATGCATACCTGAAACACAAGCCCTCATCTTCATAATGATCTGTTGTGATCTCTGTATTTCTGACCTGAAACACAACCGTCTAAGAAGACTCAGATTCAGAGATAAATGTTAAGACAAAAATATAATAGTACCACTGGACCTGGCTTGGCTGGATTGATTGTACATGAATACGTCCCCCATTCAGGCGTGACACTACATAACATGAAAACAGCAATATTATTGGTGTTGGTGTCAACAGAGGAAATATCAGATGGATTGCATGGAGTAGTGGACACAACAGCTGAGATGCCATTAGTGTCAGCATTGAGAGATATAGCAGACATTGTAGTAGTTCTGCAAAAAAAGTTGCATGTTGTTTGTGAAATGACCAGCACTCACTAGTAGTGCAAGTAGTGAACAATAGAACAGTAGGTTTGATCCTGTAGCTCTGTAGAGTGTAGAGAATACTCCAAGAGGACAAGACTAGCGTCCTCTAGAGCTGGGGGTGTCCCTTATATACTATTCTACTGTGTACAGGTGTGTACTAGGAATCTAGAGATATGCTATGCTACATGAGGAT